>CAUYQU010036474.1:0-44486 GCA_963574635.1 Cheracebus regulus
AGCAGAAAAGGTGGCTCTTTTTGTTTCATTTGATGAGGAAGCAAAATCGTTTTCAAAAACCATCAAGGAGACTTTCGTTTACATCTCAATGGCCATAAATGGATCATATGGCCATCCCTAGGAAAGCAAAAAATAAAAATAAAAATAATAATAATAATAATAATAATAATTATAATAAAATTAACAGCTGAAGAAATCCTTGCATTTCGTTGATGATTCAGAGACAATTGGGAAATGTATAGTGTCAATTTTTAAAATGACAGGTTGATCTTATTTAGAATCCTTCAAAATCTTCCTATTGCTCTTAGAATAAAATACAGACTCCTTATTCTGGTCTCTCCCACCTGTCCAGCACATCCTTGTCCTCTTCTGTCACACAGCTCTGAAGTCAGTCATTTTCTGTTGGTGCCCAGAATACTGCTGGACCCTCTTGTTTTCCAGGCCACGGTCCCCACTCGTTTCTTTTCTTGGGTGCAGCTGGTATCTGTGGAGGGTTGAATTGTGTTCTCCTCCTGCAAATTCATATGCTGAAGTCCTGACTCCCAGTACCTCAGAACATGGCCTTCTTTGGAAATAGGGTAGTTGGAGATAGAATTAGTTAAAATGAGGTCATAGGGGAGTAGGGTGGGCTTCTTACCCAATATGATCAATATAAGTGTCCTTATAAAACAAGGCAATGTGGACACAAACACACGTGCAGGGAGAACACTACATAACCATCAAGACTGAGCTTGGGGTGCTGCATCTACAAGCCAAAGAGTGCCCAAGCTTGCTGGCAAACCACCAGAAGCCAGGAGGTGCGGAAATCTCCCCGGAGCCTTGAGAAGGAACCAACTCTGTGGATGCCTTGTTCTCAGACATCCAGCCTCCATAAGTATAAGACAATAAACTTCAGTGCTTTAGGCCACTCAGTTGTGGGACTTTCTTATGGCAGCCTTGGCAAACTAATACAGGACCATCTCATTCTTCACGTCCTGGCTTAAATCTCATTTCCTCAGAGCAAGCGTCTTGACCACCTAGCTGGCACAGTATTTTCTATAGAGCTACTGTTGTTTTCCTTCAGAGCACTGAGACAAACCTGTAACTATCGTGTGGGTTTGCTTGTTTCTTTGCCTGTTGCCTTCACCATCACTAGAGCATCGGGGCATGTGCACAGGGGTCTTGTTGGGTTCTTGCTGTCTTCACAGCAGCTCTCAGAGTGCCGGGAACATTCCAGCACTTAATAAACATGGATGGTAAATGACACCAAGCTGTATCAAAGGTTAGGCAGACTGCACCAAGAGCTGATGTGTGAATTGCCATGCACATTTTGTATTTAGCAGAGATAAAGTTTTTTAAGGAAATGAGAACATTTTTAAATACTCTCAATCCTTTGTTTTGTGACAGTCTTCTGTCTTTCTGATTGGCAAATTTCCAAACATTTTCAAATAGAATTAAGGTGTATTATTCAGAATACTACAAAGTTTGGGAAGAAAGAGAACACACTGAACATCATCATGCTTCATACGCTGTGACCAAAGGTTTACAGAGAATTAGTGAAATTTGTAGCAAATCAGCAAAGAGCCTGAATAGACATTTTCCATATAAGACATATCGATGGCCAACAGGTGTGTGCAAAAGTGCTCAACATCATGAATCATCAGAGAAATGCAAATCCAAATCACAATGAGGTATACCTCCCACCTGTTAGAAGGGCTATAAAAGGGAACCTTTGCACACTTGGTGGGAATATAGATTGTTGTAGCCATTATGGAAAACAGTATGGAGGTTCCTCAAAAAATTAAAACAAAATTACCATTTGAATGAAACTAGCAAATGGAACCGCCATGCGATCCAGCAATCCCACTTCTGAGTACATATCGAAAGGAAATGAAATCAACATCGTGAGGAGATGTCTGGTCCTTTTTGTTCACTGCAGCATTATTTTCAACAGCCAAGATATGGAAGCAACCTAAGTGTCCACCAATAGATGAATAGATAAAAATAATTGTGGTACCTATATACAATGGAATATTATTCAGCCATAACAGGAGAAGGAAATCCTATAATTCGCAACAACATGGATGAACCTGGAAGACATTATGCTAAGTAAAATAAGACAGACACAGAAAGACAAATATTGTAGGGTTTCACTTCTATGTGGAATCTAAAAATGTTAAACTTATAGAAGCAGAAAGTAAAATGGTGGTTGCCGGGGATTGGAAGTGGAGTGGAGAGATGTTAGTCAAAACATACAAAACTTTTAGTTATATAATATCAACACGTTCTGGGATCTAATGCACAGCAGGGGTGGCGGTGGATGTTTTAATTCATTTGTGGTAATTGTTACACAATATATGTATATCAAATGATCATGTTGTTTACTTTGAATATGTTTAATCTTTATTTGACAATTATTTTATTTTTACTTAAAAAATGTATGTATGTATGTATGTATGTATTTCTAGACAGGGCATCCTCTGTCACGCAGTCTGGAGTGCAGCGGCATGACTGTAGCTCACTGCAGACCTGAACACCTGGTCTCAAGGGAACCTCCTGCCTCAGCCTTTCAAGTGGCTAGGACTATGGGTGCACGCTACCACACCCTCCTAATTTTTTTTTTTTTTTTTGTAGAGACAGAGTCTCTCTATACTTTTCAGGCTGGTTTTGAAATCCTGTCCTAAAGTGATCCTCCTGCCTTGACCTCCCAAAGCTCTGAGATTAAAGGAATGAGCCAACATGCCTGGCCAACAATTAAATATTTTAAAATAAGAAAACAAATATAAACACTATTAAAAATTTCTTCAAATATATGGATGACCAGTGAACCAAGGAGTCTCCTCAATTCAGTGTACAAATTTGAAATGTATTCTTTAAAATATCTTCAATACCCGAACCTATTACAGTAATTGCTTCTACAGAACTTCAAGGCAAAGCTATAGACGCTGTGTCCATCTGTCTTTAAAGGTAAAAGGACTACTTTATAGTTTGTCACCATAGAGAAATAATGAGTATTTCAGAATATTTCACAGCTATTTGGGAAATTATGCCAAAAAACACCTCATGAAGTTTTCAAAGTCAAAAGCCTTCCCTTGGGAAAGGAAGAACTGTCTCTCTCTCTCTCTCTCTCTTTCACACACACACACACACACACACACACACACACACACACACACACACACACACACACACACACACGTCGAGAGAGAGAAGAGAGAGAAATCTAGGCAATTTTAGAGAATGTGTTTTCCCTTCAGAACGGGACAGAATGAATATTACTAAAAACTGGGCAATATATTATTACTCAATGTAAACTCATGATTTTCAGAAAATAGTTGCAACAAAATGACCCCCACTTCTCAGTTTCTTGTAAAATGGAAGTAACCATTGCATAAAGTAATAGTCAAGGATCCTCAAGAATTTTCCAGCTTGAGGCCAATGACCCTGAACTTTGACTGACAGGTTTTTCAATCCCATCACAGTTCTGTCATCGAAACTAAAATGGAACTTGGCTCTGTGTTTATTCAACTTGGACTTCACAATCATGTTCTTTGCAACGTAGGACTGTTACCTGTGGCTTTTGTATTGGCAACTGCTCCGACAAGCGTGAAACCTTCCTTTTCCATGCCTTTATGACCTCCTGAATTGCAGCACCTTGGAGGGGAGCCCCGGCAGCCAAGACAGAAGTGGTCCCAGTGATCCCGGTGAGAAAACAGCATCTGCTTGCAGACCTGAACCTCCTGATGGAATCATAGCTGCATATACGTAGCCTTTCATTTATATGCCTTCATGTTACGCTTTCCTAAGTTGAACGTACAGGTCTACAGGCTGTGATTATAGGTGGAGATGATGTCAGTGCCATTACTGAGATGCCACAGGGGAAATGAACATGTCAACCTACCAGACTAGAAGAAAACGCCTTAGAAGGCTGGGACTTTCATTTGCTTCACTGCTATATCCCAGTGCTGGGAAATGTTCCTGAGCACTCAACAAATGTTAATTGAATGATTACTTTATGAAATGTTTTTTCAATTTTAGGAAACTAAATAGAAAACCCATTTGAAAGGGGTCAACTTTGAATGTGTCTTTATATTTCTTTCTTACTTAAGATCCGCTCAGGGAGCCATCCGGCACTATTATGCTTAAGTAATATTGTCCTTACCCGACTCCCCTGAAAAGAAATGAGTCCTGATGCAGCCAGGTAGATCTTTTAGGATGTTCCATTCCACAGGTGAAATATAAACATGCTTCACCCAGGAGGTGACTCTAGTTTCACTCTACAAGACCCTTCAACATTTTTCACATCAGACTGAAGTGTTGGGCCAGATTTCCTCGGTATGGCAAAGGTTACTTTTTTCTCACAGGCTTCCAAAAAGGCTATAGTTTCCGCAGAGATTTATTACTATATGCATCTCATCAAATGGCTAAGAAATACTTCTTGACTGTGTTTATCAGTACCATGTAGCTGCTTTGGTTCATCTGTACATTTCTGGTTTGTAGTGACATGTCATCAGGGGCCTAAGAACAGAAATACATTCTATGTTTTATGAGTTTAGGGGCCTGGAAAATTGGAAGCAACATCCACGCTTCAGGGAGGCCCAGGGACTCAGGAAAAGGGGGTCTGTGAGTCCTTCCAGTTTCCCAGATAGTCAGTGAAGTGATCAGTGCAAGGTTGTGGAAAAGATGGCATCTCTCATTTGTGACATGTATAATTTGTTGCACCTGAGGCATGTATAGGAGTTAATGTGTCCAGAGCTCAGAAGTTACAGATTTTGGAGTCATCACCAAATAGTGATATTTGAAGCTCTGGGCATGGAGGAGAGCACCCAAAGATAAAGCATGCAGAATGAGAAAATAAGAGGGTTGAGGACAGAATGCCTGGAAACACCATAATTTAGGGGGCTGGCAGCAGACGATGAGCCGGCCAAGAACTAGAATAGGACAGCAGGCTGTCACATGGGCACTGCGGAGGGCAGGCAGCACAGTCAGCATTCTTAAATCCTGCACAGAGACGGAGGAGACAAGGACTGGAAATGGTCCCTTAGAAAGATCACTAGAAGGAAATACATAAAAACATCCACAGGTCTATTCCTGACTGGTGAGATGTCAGGTGGCTTATTTTCTTCTTTCACCGTTCGTGCATTTTCCAAATTCTCTACAAAAAAAGTTAGTTACATTTATATTTAAAAGCTGTTAAAATATAAATCAAAGGCTCTGATCAAGTCTAAAGTATTTTATGGGAGCTTGATGAAAAGAGCCAGTAATTATTAATTCACAAGTGTTGCAGTGCCTGTGTGCCGGGCACCATGCTAAGGCTAAAACAATGAACAAGGGGACGGCTCTGTTGTTTGACAAAAAGGAATGGAGGCTGGTTTGGCAAGGGAGGGATGTAGGGCTTGTGGGGCACAATGGCAGGAGATGAGGCTGGAAAGGTCGTTTGGTGCCAGATTACAACGGACTTTATGTGTCTTATCAAATAATATGGTCTTTATTCTGAGGGCTACAGAGAGGCTTTTGAGTGGGCAGTGTTAGGATTGGAATTGTGCTTTACCTAAAGTTAATTTTCTACCGGATTTTGGCAGTAGTGTGGCTGCTGGCCTGCGGGACCCGAAGCAGGAGACTGGATCACAGTGGGCTGGCAAGTGCAGTCACTGAATGAAGGCAGTGCCCTGAGCGCCGGCCACGCCGAGATATTTCGGGGTAGCATCAATAGATTCGACTTATTGGATGTATGCTGCACAAAGTATGACGTTAAAAATAAGGAATGATAAACTTCTTCCTGCTTATCGAAGACCATAATTAAGGCAATGCTCTTTCCGGAAACATCTTCCTTGGGAAGTCAAGCGTGAGCATCACAATAGTTTGGAAGCTATCTGCACCCAGCAAGTGAGTTTCCAGTGAGCCTCATGCATGGCAATAGGTAGTCAGGATGCAGGATACAGGTTCGTGGCCCCAGCCCTGTCTGGCTCCCCTGAAAACATACAACAGAGGCATCTGCCTTTCATAAACACAAGGAAGATAGTGTTAGCTGGTCCAGCTAGATCTCGTTCTCGCTCTCACCCCTGGGGCCTGTGCACAGAGGCTGCTGACAGGAGAGTGGAGTCCCACATGTGCAGTGAAAGAGAAGTTCAAAGTGACACCTTGCATTCATCCCTTCTTCTCCATTCCTCTCTTTCTGCTCCAGAAAAAATAAAGGAAGATGATTGTTTTGGTACAGAAAAAAAAAAGAAGAATGAATACTGGGTTTTTAACTTGTGTCTCTGGGTTGGGTAATGAATGACAACTATTCTATAGTTTGTACAGAATTTCCCTTAATGGTCATTGCTATATGACATAAGAAAGTGAGTGGCCGGACCAGGCACTGGCGCAGGCCTATGGTCCCAGCTACCCGGGAAGCAGGAAGATCGCTTGAGGCCAGGAGTTCAAGGTGACAGCGAGCTATGATGGCACAGCCTGGGTGACAGAGCAAGACCCTGTCTCTTTAAAAAAAAAAATGACTATTATAATAGAGGGGTTAAGAAATAATAAGTCTATTTCTGAGACCAGAGCCACAAAACAGAATCCTGAACTCTTAGCTATTTCCTTACCACACACATTTACTTGAGTATTTTCATTTTTCCAGTCTATATAATTATACTTCTGTGACAGGGAGGTGTTGGAGTTATTTTTTTTAGGCAACTGTTTATATACAAACAGCTATGGTCTCCCAGGAAGGAACTTTCTCTGTTGAGTACAGAGGTCTGGGAAAAGACTTCATTGCTTGTGGGGAAGAAACAAGTCTAACTAAATATGAATCTATACTTTTTTTTTTTTTTTTTTTGAGACAGAGTTCACTCTTGTTGCCCAGGCTGGAGTGCCCTGGTGCGATCTCTGCTGACCTCAACCTCCGCCTCCCGGATTCAAGCGATTCCCCGGCTTCAGCCTCCCGAGTAGCTGGAATTACAGGCATGAGCCACCACGCCTGGCTAATTTTGTATTTTTAGTAGAGACGAGGTTTCTCCATGTTGGTCAGGCTGGTCTTGAACTCCCGACCTCAGGTGATTCACCCGCCTCAGCCTCCCAAAGTACTGGGATTACAGGCGAGAGCCACTGCACCCAGCAGTGAATTTATACTTTTTTTTGAAACAGAGTCTTACTCTGTTACTCAGGCTGGAGTGCAATGGCGTTATCTTGGCTCACTGCAACCTCCGCCTCCCGGGTTCAAGCGATTCTCCTGCCTCAGCCTCCCGAGTAGCTGGGATTACAGGCGTGTGCCACCGCGCTCGGCTAATTTTTATATTTTTAGTAGAGATAAGGTTTCACCATCTTGGCCAGGCTGGTCTCGAACTCCTGACTTCGTGATCCAGCCGCCTCCCAAAGTGCTGGGATTACAGGAGCGAGCCACCGCGACCCGTTGGCAAGGGACCACAAAGGGGTAGGTCCCAAGGAAGTTGCATTGCTAGCTGCACCTCTCACGCAGGCTGTACCGTCTTCTCTCATTTATTTCCATTTACAGCGTTGTAAACTGAGGCCTTAGGCTTTGGTTGAAAACCCAGGCCAAGGGTGCCCAGCTATGAGTGAAGGAGGCCCAAGCCGAATGTGGCTGGAAGTGCTCCAGAATAAGCCTCTCTTCAGAACCAGCCGCCCCCAAGACGTCTTTAAGTCGAAGCAATTCATACCCTTGTCCACCTCGCCCTGCAGTGAAGAAACTTCGTTCGCACGTGCTCCATAACTCGTCTTGGCGTGGGCTGTGACTTACTGGGGAATGGGCCTCTTTTTCGTTCTAGCTCCTAAACGGAGAGGAGCGCAGCGCCAGGTGGTGTCAGGGAGGGCGGCGGCCCCTCCAAGGGTGGCACCTTCAGCCGCGGATAACGTTCCAATTCGGTAAGGACGCAACTAATGCTGTCCTTTCGGTGGACGGCTCCTTTCTTTCCTTGGAGGTGGTCAGTGTCACGAAACCAGTTTTCATTCACAGCAGCCCTGCTAACTGGATGGTCGGAGCCCCCTGCCTTCGCCGGACGCCCTCCTGGAACCTTCAGGCCACCCTGAGGATGGAGAGTCGGGTGCCCGCTCTCCTCCCCCGCGCCGCGAGCCTGCGCCCCGCGCCCGGGACCCCGACTTGGGCGTTCTAGAGGCGTGCGCGGGCGCCCCTGGGTGCGAGCCACGGACTCACGAGCCGCCGCTTGTTGCTCCTGCAGCCGCGACCTGGGGAAGCGAAAATGAAATTGACTTTTCCGAGAAATGATGAAAGCGGCGCTGCCGGCCAATGAGCGGCGGCGGCGAACTTCCGCACCTCCCGGCCGGGCCGCTCGCGCCCTCCCTCCGCCTCCACCTCCCGGTTGCACAAGCTTGAAACAAACACTGGGGAGGAAGGGCGGAGGGAGGAGGGCGGAGAGGGGAGGCGAGGGAGGGAGCGCGGCCGGAGGAGGGCGGGGGGTGGGGGGATTTCCAGCCGCGGCTCTTCGCAGTTTCCTCTCCTTGTTTTGCTTTCGATCTGGACTGTTCTCAGGCAAGCCGGGGACTAACTTTTAGTTTTGCTCCTGCGATTATTCAACTGACGGGCTTTCATTTCCATTTCACACACCCTAGCAACACTTATACCTTGCGGAATTGTATTGGTAGCGTGAAAAAAGCACACTGAGAGGTAACATTTTTCAAATAATAGTTGTGACTGTGCGTGTGTTTCTCTCGAGGGCATGTTTCTGGAGACTGTGGGGGGCCGTGTGTGTCTGAGTGACCTGATGCCTTGACACGGTGTTTTGCAGACGGGAAATGCCGGGGTTCATAAATCTTAGTACCGGTTTTGGGAGGAACAGTCGGCGCAATTATGGATCATCTGATTTTAGGGGAAGCAGGTTCTGCTGCTGTTGCTGCTCCGCTGGGGCTGCTGAGGCTGCGAGGAGGAGGAGGAGGAGGTAGAGAGGGAGGAGGAGGAGGAGGAGGTTGGTGGAGGTTTAATTTCACTTTTGGATTTGCAGATGCGGAGAGGTGGCTCCATGGACACAGACCTGCTGTGTGTGCTTCTGCGCCCCAGGTGTTGTGTGTGGGGGTGCGAGTCCGCTGGAGTCAGGCCTCATTTAAAACAAAATTGTGTGTGTGCGTGTTTGTGTGTGCGCGTGTGTGTGCAGCTACCGCCGCCAGCGGATCCGAAGGAGAGGAGCGGGTCCTCCTCGGTGCCCGCGGCGGCGCCACTCCAGGCTGCCTCCAGAGTCCATCAGCAGGCACCGCCGCCGGCCGGGGGGGCGCCTCCAGCCACCACCAGAGGAAACTTGCTGGGGCGCCCCGCGGCGGTCCCGGGGCTCGCCCGCCCGCCGGGCTCGGGGTCGGGTCGCGGGCGTCGGGTGCCAGCAGCCGGGGCGGGAGGGCGGGAGGGCGGGCACGGAGCCGGGCCTAGCCGACGCGCCCCGCTTCCTGGGGGCTGGGCCGCCGCCGCAGCGGCTCGGAATGGACAAGGCGTCCTCCTTCCCGCCGGCCAGCGCCCGGCCGGGCCCTGGGGCTTTGTCACTGCACTTGCCCCGGCGCGCAGGGGGCTCGGGAGGCGCGTCCCGGGAGGGCACCGCGCAGAGGGGTCAGCCGCTCGGGCCGCGGCCTAGCGCCGAGCGCCCCGGGTCCCCCGCAGGCGCCCCCGGCCGGCCTCGCGCGCTGGGCCTGACCCGCCTCGGCTACGGAGCGGCCGAGGTGGGGGCGGGGAGGCTCCGGGGACCGAGTGGCGCCGTGGGGGCCGGCGTCCCCTCGGGGTCCCGGGGCGGGGTGGGGACGCGAGTGCCCGCCCCGCGCCCTCCGACCCGGCTCCGGGCGCCGGGTGACATTCGCCCGTTGGCCGAACGTGGTTGGTGCAAAGCCGCGGCCGCCACTTCCTTTCCGCCTCGCCGGCAGGGCTCGCCCACCGAGTGAAGCCGGCCGCGGCCAATCGCGGCGTCCGCCCGCTCCCGGTGGCTCGGCCTGGGGAAGCCGTTCCAAGTTCCAAGGGTCGCGGGTGTAATTCCTGCCCCTCCCAGCACGCGCCGGCGACTCCCCTGGGCCGCCGGTCTGGGTGCGTTTGCCACCCTCTCCTCCTTGTACCCTAAGAAGCGGGGGAGAGGAAGGAGGCTGGCAGCCCAGGCTGGGCTCGAGGGCCGCAGTAGGGCACCAGGTGAAGCGCGCGGGTCAGTCTATGTAGGCTGGACCCTGGCGATCGGCTGCGGGTGCGATCCCGGGGACTGGCCGCTCCGGGAGCTGAGAAGAGCGAGGTGGCGTTCGCTCATTTCTGACCCGGTACTGTCTGAAACTTGGGGACGTATTCCCCGCCCCCTCCCTCGTCTGCCTCCTCCCTCCGGTTGCTCCTTGTCCTTGGTTATGGAAGGAGAAAACGCAGTCGTTCTCAATGAGGAAAAGTGGTGCTGGCATTCGTCTTCAGCCACCGGCCTGCCTGTGGCTGGGACTCGGTCTGCTTTTGATGAATGACCAGGCGGGATGGAGGAGAGTTAGATTTCCGGTTGTGGATTTTCAGGAATCGCCGAGACTGCTGTCAAGCCTGCAGTCGTTCACTAGTTTTCGTATAGACTGCAGGTTCTCTTTGAACTGAGTAGTTCAGTTTTTGGTGCTTAAGGGCAGGTACACACGGGGGTCTGGGGTTAGGCCAGGCGGTGGTTGGTCATGATGCCAGGCAGATGCAGTTATCCCTACCAGGCCCCGAGGGTGACTCTGTTTAACTTCATCAGGCAGACAGATTCAGGATTCGCTGATTTCTCCAGCTTTCCTTTATTATTCTTTTAGGGGGAGAAGAGGCAAAAATAAAAACCTAAAAAATCCTGAGAAAACTTGCCTTTTCTGAGGAAACTTCAGCAGATGGAATATTTAAGACTTGAACTGGCATCTCTAGAGGGAAAGTTGGAACATCTATTGATTGATGTGTCAAAGTCCGGAATTTCACTGTAATTAGTGAACGATTATAACTTACAGCTTTACCCGTTGTGTAATAAGTTAGATTTTGCTCTCTTAGATCTAAGAGTTCTTGTCTGTTATGATTTGTAACTGCTTGTTAAAATTAAACATTTATATATTTGATTCTCAGTGAGTTGTCATGTTTCTGTTAGAGAAAGTTCCAGTTATTTCAGGTATACCTCCCTGTAAAAATGTCATCGTAATCAAAAGTAAGGATTTGTAGTAAGACTGGAAGCAAACCATGGCAAACACATGCTTGACATGAAGTTCTAACAGCCTTATGAACTATAGTCCCACTTTTGTCCCATTTTCTGAAACACTGTATTAGGCAAATAGTGCACCAGAGTGAAAGACGTTTAAACTTAGTGGAAAAATGGAAACTTTGGATGTTCCGCGTTTGATGTACATCGATTTTTCTCATGTTACCAAGGATGTTATATTCTTGACATCATCTCGTACAAAACTCTTATTTTAGAGCATTTTCACATAATATCCTTTTGATAGTGAAAAACCACTGTTCCCTAAAGTGTTATGGTTCACTTACCTGCCTTATATCAAAAAGGGCCTAACGCAGATGAGAATTTATGTAGACACCCAAATATCCGTAGAACGTCTGTGCTAGCCTCTGTGTACTCAACTGACGGGGAGAAAGCTTCTTCACACGGTGTTCTATGTAGTGACAGTGTTCTACGTAGTGAGCTGACCACAAACAACAAAAAATACATTCAGTTATTGCCTTTTGGGGTTAGCTGTAAGGAGGGTAATAATAATTCTTAACTATATCTTGTAGAGTTGCTTTCATGAACAATTGAGATACTGTATATGAGAACATTGCATAAATTACGGCAGTCTTCAAATAGGTAAGACATTAACTTTCAAAATTTTATCAGATTATTCTTAATGAAAAAGGCCTAGATAATCACGACTGGATTAGACACTGTCTTTCTCATAGAATTTCCAGCAAGGAGGGCTTTTACTTCTGAGCATATATAAATAATGATAAAAGATTAAACATGGAATAACTGTTTTATGTAAAATATCAAGAAAATATTCAACAGTGAAATCCCATATTGTCAGTGAATTCTTTCCTGTCAGAAGGAAAGTTAGGTGGTATCCATGGAGACCAAGTGATATAGAAATAACAGTGATTGGACCAATATATTTTCCCTCTTTAGATCAGATTAGAAAACCTTCCCAAGCCTCTCTGCTTTAGTCTGACTCTTCTTCACTCTTATGTCAGATTCTTCATTATCTGTCATTGCAAGTGTGCACTGGGCTGATTTTAGCTTTTCCCATTTTTTTTTTTTTTTTTTTTTTGAGACAGAGTCTTGCTCCGTCGCCCAGGCTGGAGTGCAGTGGTGCAATTTCAGCTCACCGCAACCTCTGCCTCCCGGGTTCCAGCAATTCCTGTGCCTCAGCTTCCCAAGGAGCTGGGATTACAACTTACCATGTTGGCCAGGCTGGTCTCGAACTCCTGACCTCAGGTGATCCACCCACCTTGGCCTCCTGAAGTGCTGGGATTACAGGTGCGAGCCACCATGCCTGGCCTGCTTTACCATCTTTAAAGAGACTTGGCTCACGTGCATTTAATGAATGCTTACTGTGTGCCCAACACTATATATGTGACAACATACATGGAAGTAAATTTAACTGGTAGTATATATTTATAACATATAATATATAAAATACATAATATATGCAAATAAGTGAAATTGCAGTGAAATGTCAGTTCTTATTAGTAAAAATGATTCTTTTCATCTGTATAGGACACGATGTGCCTTGCTGCACAGGGGTGACGTCATGTTACAAAGAAAATTATATTTTTATTCTTAACGTCATCTCTTACAAAAGTCTGTTGTTTTAAGAGCATTTTCACATACTATCCTTTTGATAGTGAAAAATCACTTTACTCTAACTGGAGTATCTGGGTTATGGTTCCCTTATCTGCCTTATACCAAAAAGGGCTTAACACAGACAAGAGAATTTATGTAGACACTAAATAAATATCCGTAGAACATTTATTATAAGCCAGACACAGTGCTAGCCTCTGTCAGGACCTTCCTCCTTTGCCTGCTCCATTGGTGCCCTGTGTCTGGCCTGAGTGTGATCAGTGGTCCGTGCACGATGCCAGCTTAATGCATAGTTGAGGAGTGGCTCTGGTTGGGGGGTGACTGATGGAAAAGGGGGTGAGGAGCTTCCATCGAATTTTAATTTATCAACAAAGAATGATGAATAATATATAGGGTCCAGAATGAACATGAAGCCAGTATTTTTTTATAGAGTACCAAGGAAAACACAGAAGCAGGAGATCCAGCTCACAGGTCCCCCTTGTCCCCGGGACTCCATCTGGGGCTTTGGATTCAGAGCAAGCAGCAGGCCTGTAGTCTTGGCATTGACCTTCAAAGGTCAATGAAAATAATTTTCCCCCTCAGAAGCTCCATCTTCTGAGGGACTGTCTCTAAAACAAATTGTGATTATTTAGGAAGACTTCATGTACCCCCCTTTTTTTTAGAGTCAAAGTTTCACTCTGTCATCCAGGCTGGAGTGCAGTGGCTTGATCATAGCTCACTGCAGGCTCAAACTCCTGGCACAAGTGATCTTCCTGCCTCAGTCTCCTGAGTAGCTGGGACAACAGGCATGTACCACCCGATATACTAAAAACTTGTTTTGTGTAGAGACAGGGTCTCGCTGTGTTGCCCAGACTGGTCTCAAACCCTTAGCATCATGATCCTCCCTCCTCGACATCCCAAAGTGCTGAGATTACAGGTGTGAGCCACTGTACCCAGCCCTGGTGCCCATTTTCATTCCTCAGAAACACACACAACTTCCAGTCAGATTGCCTTGAGAAAACTGGTATGAAATCTAGTCGATCTCATTATAGCAAAGGTAGAGACACGCGGTATGTTGATCAGGCTGGTCAGCTCCGTGTGAGAGAAACTCACCGTCCCGTCAGGCTTTCTGAGGCAGTGAAACTAGCCAGGACCCTCCATCAATAACTTGAGGTCTTCTTGGGGATCTAGGGACCCCATGCAGTTATTTTAAATGAATAATTGATCTTGATAAATGTAGCAATACATGCAATAGTTTTCTTTAATGCACACATTGTGTTGTTATTCCATGTATTTGTTAATATTTGTTGACAGCCAGCTGTGTACCAGGCTCTGCGGTGGAAGGTGCACGAACTCAAATGCCTGGAGTGGCCTTTGAGTTCTCCAGTCACTTCCCTCTTTGAAAGTCTGCCCTCTGTAAAATGTGGCCGGATAGTTCTGTCTTCCTTAGGGGACAGAACTATATGTGCTATGAAAATCGCCTGGGAAGGGGATTTTAGAAATTACTCAGGACCCTTTAGATTCGAGACTGTCTATAGCCCCTTTTCCCCTCCTGCCCCTTCCTGCCCTGATAGTGAGCCTCTATTCACCGCTGGATCCCTGTCCCCCAGTCTCACTCAGGTATGTGGCCAGAGCAAAAATGGAAAGCCACTGAATCAAGGATCTAATTGTCTTTCCACATTCTAGAGAGTGCTTTGGACAGGGGCCTGCGGTCACTCTGTTGGCTTTGCCCACGTTGGCCTTCCTTGTCATAAAGAAATGGGACTCATGTTAAGTTTGTGACACCTTGAATTTTCCTTTTTTTTTTGGAGACAGAGTCGCTCTTGTTTCCCAGGCTGGAGAGCAATGGCACAATCTCGGCTCACTGTAGCCTCCGCCTCCCCGGTTTAAGCAATCCTCCTGCCTCAGCCTCCTGAATAGCTGGGATTACAGGTGCCTGCCACCATGCCTGATGAATTTTTGTATTTTTAGTAGAGACGGGGTTTTGCCATGTTGGCCAGGCTGGTCTTGAACTCCTGACCTCAGGTGATCCACCCGCCTTGGCCTCCCAAAGTGCTGGGATCACTGGCGTGAGCCACTGCACCCAGCTGAATTTTCCGTTTTGAAGAGGCAAGAAGGACTTTATTTTATTTTGTGTATTTGTCTCTTTGTCCAGGAATGCCATAGAGAGTTAGGAGCTTGGTTTTGTTTTGTTTCTGTTTTGGTTTATAGCTCCTTTATCAGTTTAATATTCCCTTTTGATAAGCAAGAAAGAGCGGAGTTGACAAAGAATGTGGATGAGAAACAGAAGGTGTGTGAGGTTCTTTGTCATGATGGATTCAAAGTATTTTTATTCCAAAGGCAAGACTAATTTATTTCAGCAAAATAATTTATTTCAGCAAAATATCTTAATTTAGGATTTCATGTGATAAAAGCCTGTCCTGTTTTCATTAAATGAAGATTTTTGAGAATTAACTACTTGCTTTGTAATTTTGACAGATAATTTCGTTTGGGCATACTTAACAATCTGTTGCTATCTGCTGAAGGCATTTGATACTCGCACACCTAATGCGATCAAAGGAGAGATGAACATACATTTTAATTTGTTCCTATTGAGCATACGTTTTAATTATTTCTCTATGTATGTCAGAGTTTTGGAAGATCCAAAGAAGTACTCTGTAGATAGAATACGCTGTCCTGGTCCCCTAAGCTTAGAATCCTACTGATTTTCCCATTTCATGAGATTGACCTTTCAGATGAGGAAAAACTGCATACAAATTGCTTTATTTCAAGTAATATCTACCATGTTATTTTTGAAAGAGTTTTTTGTCCTTTTTACCCTAGCTATGTTGGAGAAGATGAGAAAAATGTCAGTGGTGATAAGAGAGTGTCTTAACACCTGGTATGATGGGTGTGTCAGGTGAGAGGGTAGGCATGAAAGGCTGTTGGAAAGTGAGGGCTGGGGATGGGGTGATGGAAAAGGAAAATAAGGTGAATAGTGCCTCCTGGATTCTTGAATGGGAGGGAGTGAAGAGAGAATCGGGCAGGTAGATTCTTCTGTCTTTACACAGATGTCATTGAAGGAGTTTTAGAGGGCAGAGGGGCAAGTTGAAGGTGCTTAGCCAATTAGTGGTAACTCAAGGACCAGCAGAAAGACTGGAGGACCCTCCACTTCTGACTCTGGGGTTAGAGCCTTGTATCCTGGGGATGATAAAGGCGGATGGGAAAACTGCTAGGCAGCAGCTGATGTTATACTGCAAGGATACACGAAGTCCTGAGTAGTTGTCACTTGGACATAGTTGAAGTCACCTTAGGGGTACAGTGATGTTGCCATATAATGACATTTAGGTTAACAATGGAGCACATACATGACTGTGGCCCCAGAAGATTATAATATCATACTTTTACTGTACCTTTTTCTATATACAAATACTTGCCATTGTGCTCTAGCTGGCCTACAGTCCTCAGTGCAGTAACCTGCAGTACATGTTTGCAGCCTTGGAGCCACAGGCCATGCCATCAGCCTGGGTGTATAGGAGGCCACACCATCTAGGTTTGTGTAAGTACACTCTGTGATGTTCACAAAATGACAAAATTGCTTAATGGCGCATTTCGCAGAATGCGTAACTATATTGGCGCGGATGCATTGTTTGGGCATGGGAAAATGGATACCCACTATGTGAGGCCCCAAACTCAATCCAAATTTGCCTTTGGAGGTAACCATGGACTCTCAGTTGATAAAATGTATCAGAAATACTGTAATAGCTCGCTTAGGCCCTTCTCCCCCACACTGACCTTCCTTGGTACTGTTTTTATTTTATTTTTAAAGTCTTAAATTAATACATAATAAGTGTACATATTTTCAGGACACATGTAATGATTTAATGCATTCATAGAATTTGTAAGGATAAATCAATGTAATTGTGCTATGCAGATTATGGGAGGTAAATATGGAATCGGGGAAATAGAATGGGCTGATAATGTGTTTTCCTAAAGAACAGACAGGACAGGTTAAAACTGAACTATGAATTCCATAACTGGGTAGTGTAGGTCACTGATTTGGGCACTCGGAACTCCACAGTGGCTGCAGTTGGGATTCTACATTGAAATAAACTTTCTGGAATTTACCTTGGTGCTACATACTTAAAGTCTTAAAAATGTCAAGCTCTCTGTTCCAGTAATTCTGCTTCTTGGAACCTACTTATGTGAAGAAACCAGAGATGGGAACAAAGATTTATGTACAAGGATGTTTATTGAATTAGCTTCTGTTATGCACAAACTTGGAAACACCCTAAATATCCAACAATGGGGACACATTTGAACAAATTATGGCACATCCAGACAGGACAGGTAGCTTATGAAGCTCATGTTTTCGAGCAGCAGTTAGTGATGTGAAAATATTTATGATCTATGTTGGTTGGGTGGGGAAAAAAGGGTGTGAAATTGTGCTTCTAATTTTATTTTAAAAACATATGTGTATATCATGTATTTTAAAAAACCTGGAAGAAAACATATCTTTTTGATGGTGGAATTGTGGGTGTTCAGCTTTTTTTCTCCTTGAAACATTTTTGTATTTTCTAAATTTAAAACAGCAAGCACAATTACCAGTTACCCTTTTAACCGGAAGAATGTTCTCAAGACAGTGCTAACAGGTGGTCTCTGCCCTCGCCTCTGGTCCATGTAAGGTTAGGTAAGACCCACTGGGCGCTGCTGAGGAGGCTGTGCGTGCACTGGGCCATCCTCCAGCCTTTCACCTCCACCTGTGGACCAGCCTCTAGAGCCAGTGCTGACCTAGCCAGGGCTAGGAGGTGCCCTTGTCCTCAGACAGCTGTGGCTACTTGGGGACACTTAGACTGGTGGCTTCTTGGTGAGGTTGGGATGTCATGTTTTGTCAGGAACCGTGAAGGGCTTGAGACGTGATCTCACTTCGCAGTTAACGTTCTTTTTACATATGAATACAGCAGAAATACAAAACTCCTGGGTAGGATAAAAGACTTCCTTGTTGATATTCACAACCGGGGCAACAGCCAGAGTGACACTGCTGCGTTAGGCCCCTAAACCTTGACCCTTAGGTGACGCTGAAAACTAGTGGGCTACACTTTGTAGACAGAGACAGAGCAGCTGCCCCTCTCCCCTCCCAAAAGGAGAGAGAGAGGAAAAAAGAAGAAGAAAAAGGAAAAAACTAAAAACCTAGCTCCCCTGACATGGGATGAAAAAGTTCCGGGGGTCTTATCCTAACCTTTTAGAATGTGAGACCCTTATGACCTGGGGATGTCTCCAAGTCTGGTTTTCACCCCTTTTGAAATGCACATCCTTACGGAGATAGGTCTTCCCAGCCTCTTGGGAATCAGTTGGGGCTGAAACTATTTGGTCCTCTTGAGGACATGAGAGCTTTTGTTATCCTTTTGGAAAAGAGCATTTAATGTACACAAATGGCTACAGATCTAATGCTCGTGGTAAGTGAAGTGTCACATGTTTGTAGGGGAAGTGAGAGTGAATATTTCCTATCTTCAGATCCTATACAGTCCCTGTCTTCATGTCTGTACATTCCCTATCTTCATATCCGATACAGTTTCTATCGTCATATGCCATACATTCCCTACCTTCATGTCACATACGGTCCCTATCTTCATGTCACATACATTCCCTACCTTCATGTCACATATGGTCCCTATCTTCAGGTCCTATGCCGTCCCCATCTTCAGATCCTAAACAGTCCCTATCTTCATATTCTCTACACTATCTTCATGTCCTATACCGTCTCTATCTTCATGTTATATCTTCATATCATATGCATTCCCTGTCTTCATGTCCTATATATTCTTTCCGTTTGTATTGTATTCATTTCTGTGTCTTAGGGGGTCGAAGGGATTTTATAGGAGCTCTGAGGAGTCTGGAAAGAAGTCTGGGAAGTTTTGTTTTCCCACACACTGCCTTTACAAGACCCCTATTGGAGAATGACAGTAGAATTTAATCAGAGTGTGACCTGCGACTTTTCACAGCTGAAGACCTCAAAGCTCCAATTTTTATCTGAAAAAAATTAGAACAGTTTCACTTTCTTTGTGAACATGGAAATGTTTTTAGATTGCTGTGGAAGTAGGATTGGGTGTAACCATTATGAGTTTAGAGGCTGAATGCCGTAGCACATCCCCCCCACCAAAAGAATATGTATATGCATACACCCAACATTGTCCAATACAAACATAATGTGAGCCGCATGTATAGCTTTAGTTTCCTAGTAGCCACTTAGGAAGGTAAAAAGTAGGTAAAATTAATTGTAACAATATATCTCATTTAACTCATTTTATCTAAAATATTATTTCAGTATGTCAGTAATGTAAAAATATTGAGATATTTTGCATTCTTTTTTCATAATGAGTACGTAAAATCAAGTCTGTCCTTTACAACTATAGCACGTCTTAATTCAGCCTAGCCACATTCCAAGTGCATCCATGTGGCTGGCGGCCGCCATCTTGGTTGGTGCACCACAGAAAGTGAATCGAGGTGTGAAGAGAATACAGAGAGAAAGTTTTAGTATGGGGAATCACCCTAGGAGGACTGAGGGAAAGCGGAGTTGGAATGGTTGTTTTGGTCATAACTGCATGAATCTCCTTGTGCCTCTCCCCACAAACCATACCTGATCTCTTCAGCCTAACACAGTGAAACGCTCTGAATGTCTATAGAAGCAGCATACTCTATGTCCCCTTCCTACCGTAGTTAGCTCTCTGCATCTTGATGAGATGAATGTTTTCTAGACTCTTGAACTGTTATGAAAATCTTTGATTATTTGGATATTTCCATTTCTATCACCTATGTGGTAAGCTGTGAGAGAGCCAGGATCCAGCCTGATTTCTTTATATTCCTCACCAGTGTTTGATACCTTTAAGAGCTAGATAAATATTTGTTGATTTGATTTTTAGCTGTAAAGCAGAGTTTGGCTTGGAAGGCTGAATTCCAGCTCAGGAAGGATGGCACAGATCTAGTTTGTACTGGAAACCTAATGGTATATGAATTGAACACACAAACATTAGGATTTGTCACTTTGCATTAGGATTCGTCACTTTATATTGGGGGTTCCGCACCCAGAAGGCGAAAAATTGTTTGTTTTTTTTCGCTTTGTATCCAGTCCTTTAAAAAATTTCATAAGTTCATCCCTTTAATGTTTAAGTTCCAATGATGGTACTAATACCTTCTTGTATGTATAAATAAGCTATATTTGATGAACTGGAGATAAACATTTGGAAGCTGCTACTTTTTCCATGGGTTCTTTGTTACTAATAACTTTGTTATTAACAAACACAGCCCATAACAACTATGTAGTGAAATTCTTTTGAAATCAAGTATAGTATTACAGTTGCCTTCATTTGTTCTCTTTGACTGTAATTGTTGGGTTGAAGCAACAGACTTATCCAGAGAACCAAGGCAATTTATTTTTACTGAAGCCTACCTAAGAACTGCTTAGGTAGCTTTTCTCTGCAAGATTAAATGCGACCTTCACGGAATCACGTTAGCAGGGCCAGCAGCTAGAAAAATAAAGACTAAACCAAACCTTCAGCAACGAAATTCCCAGCTGCTCAGGGGCTCAGAGCTTTCCTGATTGCTTTCTTCCAATGAAAACACTGTAGATTAGTTTTAAGTGAATTCCAGTAGGTTTGGGGATTTGCAACTGACAGAAGAACAGCAAAGCATAATCTCACTTTAAAATAATAGTCCTGAGGGTAAATCTTTATTGGCTCTTTCTTGGGATGCTGGGGTTTTTGTTCGTATGGGAAAACTTAACTCGTACACAGTTTAGCTGACCTTTGAAGGTAAGTCCCTCAGTGTAGGAAGGAAGAAAGGGGACAGAGAAGGCAGAGGGCGGCTGGACACCTGGGGATGTGCGGCAGGCCTGCTGCTCCCCTTTCTTCTCTCCAATGTAGGGGGGAGGAAACTTGGGGAGCCTGCGAGGAAGGACCCTGTAGGGAATGAGACGACCTGCTCTTTCCCCTGTTGGGTGCCGTCATCCTGATGATCGGTGAAGTCAGGGTGAATTGAAAATGTTATAGGAGAGGATTTACTTAGAGGTGCTTTTGATGCATTACATTTTTTTTTTTCTTGAAAGTCATTGCAATTTGGAGATGGGGTAGAGGAGAGCGCTCAACTGAATGTTGACTATTCTGTTCATCCTTTCAGTCATTTATTTAGCAGGTGTTTATTCAGTGTTATCCATATGTAGAGGGAGCTATAAAACGAAAGAAAAGTAATCAACTTGGATTTGAGTCAGCCAGGTGGGTAGATGGTCTGCATTCCTCAGAGTTAGCAGCCTAATTTATCCAGATAGAGAAAACACAGTCCAGCAATTAGGCAGGTAAGATAATGGTTCGAGAAACAATTTTAGTTTTCTGTGAATCCCTTTTAGAGTTCTTCCATGGACCCCGTGGGGTTGTCTCAGATTGTAGGGGAAGCCACGGTGCTAATGTGACAGATTTTTTTGCCAAGTGTATACATTTTATTAAAAAAAAAAAACACGAACTCTGAATAGAATAGGCAGAAAACAACAACTCATTCTTTTCTTGTTCTTGCTGTTTCTCCACAATTCTCCCGCATAGAGTTTGGAACGTGCCTGGTGACTTTTGTCATTCAGGAAAACTGATGGGCTAACTCCTGATAATTATCTCCCCTCTCTACTTCCTTTTCCCTGAGGGGAGACACTGTGACCTGCAGGACTGTGGAATTAGTGCTCCTGCTCCCCATGGTAAAGTGAAGGAAGCTGATGGAACTCTTGGCACTATTTTTGAAAATTTTATGTGGATTTGAAATAATTTCAAAATAAAAAGGTTTTTTTAAGGCTTCCCATTAGTGCTCTAGAGTTACTGTTGCTTATTTAAAATAACAGCCTAATAGAGTATATTTGTAAGTTTCTTTGATCCCCCACAGCAATCTAAAAGGGATTTCCTGTAGGTCTTTTTCTAGGTAGGTCCTACTTTAGATATCATTGAGAACCCTCTCCTCACAGGGCTTGAGGGAACTTCACCTTGAAGGGGAAACTGGCCCTTACTTAGTTTTGAAAATGCCTCATTCTCTCTCTCTCTGTGTGTGTGTGTGTGTGTGTGTATGTGTTTGCGTGTGGCCCCAGTGAATACTTTAAGTTGCCTGAAATTAAAGAATAATTATCATCCATAAAAGCACTGAAGGAAACAGTGGCAGCCAGTAGGGAATTCATAAATACATATTAAAGCGTTCATTGTGGTGAAATCTACGTAGCAAAATGTACCATTATAATCATCTTAAAGTGTATAATTTGGTGACATTAATCACATTCACAATGTTGCCTGACCAGCACCACTGTCCATTTCCGGAACTTTTTCCGTATCTGGATCAGAATCTCTATACCCATTAAACAGTCACTCTGCTTCCTGCAGCCCCTGGCAGCCACCATGCTTTCTGTCTGTGAATTTGACCACTGGAGGTGTCTCATGTAAGTGGAATCATACAGTCTGTCTTTTTGTATCTGGCTTATGTCACTTAGCAGAATGTTTTCCGGGTCCATCCATGTTGTAGCACGATCAGGACCTCATTCCTCTTTAAGACTGAGTAATATTCCCACATTGTGTTCATCCATTCATCTGTTGATAGACACTGGGGCTCTTACTAGTTTGGCTACTGTGAATAAGGCTGTTATGAAGATTGGTATAAAACTATGTTTGAGTCTTTGCTTTAGATTCTTTCAATCCTGTTGAATGCTGGGTCATACGGTCAGCTTATGCTTAACCTTTGAAGAACCACAAAATTGTTTTCCAGAGCTGTACCGTTTTATATCCCCATCAGTAATGCTCACAGGTTACAGCTTCTCTACACCCTTTACCAACATTTGTTATTAGTATCTTTTTTTGATAGGGTTGCCCTAATAGGTATGAAGTAGTAGCTCACGATGGTTTTGATTTGTATTTTCCGGGGAACTAATGATGCCAAGCATCCTTTCATGTGCTGCTTGACCCTCTGTGTATCTTCTTAGGAGGAATGTTTATTCAAGGCCTTCTTCATTTTTGATTTTGTTACTGTTTTTGAGCTGTAGGTTCGATTCATTCTTTTTATGGTTTTGAAAATGACACACTAGTATGGTCTGAAAAACTAACCAAGGTTCTCCCCCATTACAGTACGTGTAGCATGTGGCAAAAAGTTCTGTTTTCGAATTTTGAGACGCTGTAAAGCCGGTGAAGCACACTCTGGGGAATTAACTTCTGCTGGAGTGAAGAAAATCAGAGTGCATGGGTAGACCAGAGATCAGGTAGAAAGTACCTTCCCTTCTCGCCCCATGCTGGAATTGGGAGTTTCTGTAGCAACTAGTGCCGGCCCCTTCCCTTCATTGTTTCAGCTGGAGAAGTCAAGTAACCTGCTCAATGTATTGTAATCAGGTTAAGTCCTTAGTATGTTTTGTTAAACTATGCAGTAAATAATTACTTTTCTTTCTGTTGCATTTTAAATGCAGAAATTTCTTGTGAGAGGAACAATAGCAGTTCTTGAATATGGTAGTGAATTTTTTGTAGTGGCTGCCCTTGTGGTAACGTCTCGGCTTGGGACTCATGAAAAAGACCTTAGGGTTCATCACTTCTGTGGCATTTCAGGGTAAAGATTAGTAAAAGCAGCCTCAGAATAACATTTGGGGGCTTAAGAATTTAAATATAATCCATTCAATAATGGTTTGTTACTATTACTGAGTGGATGAAAAAAATATTGCCGTAAGAACAGATCTGTTAAGTAAAATGAATAAAAGCATTTATGTATTTATTGTGAATTACTGACAGAATGGGCAGCCATTCATTTGTTCTTACAAGAGCTATAGGAGATGAAGAAATCCAGTGACACATCACAACTGTATAGTGGCAGATTCATTGTTGGTTTAGTTTTATGTCTTGCAGAAATTTTTCTTTTCACTCAATCCCTTTGAAAAGTTGAACTTTATTGAATAATATATCCTGGCATTATCATGTGTGGATTGTAACTGATTTGTAAATAACTGGAAGAAGATGCATACTCTGTGTGCTATAAGGCAGAGTGGGAAGAGGAGTTGCAAACATTTTTATTCTCTTTAGGCTTGGGGCAAAGATTTAAAAAATCTTTAAAATTAGTTTTAAGTACTGTGAAAACAAACATGATAATGATGAAATTAAATGAAAGACTCTCTTCTGCAAACAAATAAATAAAACCCTCAGAGGAATTCATTCCTTCAGCAGACATTTTTGAACAGCTGTATGTGAAGCCCAGTACTGTGAAGATGTAAAGTTGAAAATTTCGGATCCATGCTCTCAAAGAGCTTATCGTTTGGTTAGAGAGACAAGCAGATAAATAACCATCTGTGGTCATGAAAACAATGAAAGATGGACTTGATGGAAGCACCGCAAGCCAAAGGCTGAGGGAGAGAAGAGAGAGGAAGAAGCTGTATCTTCTTTTTATTTTTTTAAATTGCCTGGAGCTACCCATCATGAACTAAGAGCTACCTCTGACCAGAGAAACTGGCACGTGCTTCACCGCTGACTTCTGACTGGCCAGAAGGAGGAAGGCTATGTCATCTGGCGGCCAACGGGCGAGCTTGGTGTTTTTGGCTGAAAGAACAGCAAGAACAAAGACATGAAGTGTTGACAGTTTCTTCTGCTCCTGGAGCATGGACCGCTCTCCGGGGTGGCTGGAACAAACAGATGAAGGAGGGAGTGTCAGGGCCAGTTCCTGGTGGCCACAAATATCTCACTCAGGGCATGTGTTCCTGTTTCACAGTAAGGAAGGGTTTTGTTCCAAGGATAGAGCCAGATTTTTTTTTTCTTCCGTTTTTGGAAGGTTATTGAGGATTTGGAACATTTTCCCCCGTGCATTTCAGAAGATGATAGCTAATGACTGTTAGCAGCGGGGCGTGTCGCAGCTGTGCACCTGCAGTGTTGGAGAGGAGCTGGAAAGCACGTGCATTTGTAGAGTCCGTGGTCCATTGCGGGAAGGACTGGATCGTCCCTTTGATAATAGCCAGGCCTGCCTTTGAGGTGCTTTCATAGAAGTTTCTAAGAGGAAGTGATGAATAGGTACAAAAATATTTTTTGTACTCTCTTTTGTTTTGAATGGGTTTGTAAAAGAGAGTGAAGTGATTATGAATAAGTTTATAATACTCAAATGAGGAGGAATTAAAGACAGCTGGCTCTAATCCAGGTAAGAAACCCAAGTTAGAGAAGCAAAGATAATGGCAAGGCCCCCTGAAACGATGCCTTTGCAGGACAGAAGTTAGGACAGGGCTTCCTGTCCGCCCAGAGTGTCCCCAGGTGACCCCACCCCAGGCCACGGAAGGGCTAGGAGAACACCTCAGGTTCAAACCTTAGCCAGCGGGACTCGGTAACTGGAGGGAGCCTGAAGCTGGCCGTGCCACAGTGAGGCTTCTTCTCTGCGTTGGGACCACCTGGATGATCCAGGAAAATTTCCCGCTGTCAAGGTCAACAGACAACGCATATTTCTTTATGTATTTATTTCTTGAGATGCAGTCTTGCTTTGTCGCCCAGGCTGGAGTGCAGTGGTGCCATCTCGGCTCACTGCAACCTCCGCCTTCCGGGTTCAAGCGATTCTCCTGCCTCAGCCTCCTGAGTAGCTGGGATTACAGGTGCACGCCACCATGCCAGCTAATTTTTGTATTTTTAGTAGAGATGGGGTTTGTTTCACCATATGGGCCAGGGTGGTCTCGATCTCCTGACCTCATGATCCTCCCGCCTCGGCTTCCCAAAGTGTTAGGATTACACGCGTGAGCCACCGCGCCCGTCCATCAGACAACCTTTAAATCACACGCCTCCTTAATTCCCGTTTGTCACATTACACAGTCAATTCACAGGGCGCAGAGGCTAGCGTGTGGGACACTTGAGAGGCGCTATTCTGCCTGTATCGTGTTTTAACCAGAGCGCCTCACACTCCTCATCCCACGCAGCTACAGAGTGACGGGGGAGGTGGGGCCATCGGGTGCGGAGGCGTCACAGCTGGGGTGTCCAGCTGCTGCGATGGCACTGATGGAATGTTTGCCGGACTCCGCTTCCTTGGGGGAAGAGGGGGATACATTGGAAGGTGTTATTCAAAGGCCTACACATTCCTGTGGTTTATTTCAGTATCTCACCGTCTACACTCTGTGAACAATCACTGCCTTTTTCGAACCGGTTATTCGTTGTAGAGGGCTGAGCGACATGACTCGCATAGACTCAGTACCCTCAGCCCGTGTTGGCTGAGTTCAGCTGCGGTGATTGATGTGGTGCTTCAATGGCTATTTCCTGTCCAGACACAGAGACGCCTGCAGCACCTTTGCACTGCGGGGTCGCATTTCCCCGCAGGGAGGGCGGAGCGGGCAGCAGGTGGAAAGCGCGTCGGCCGGGTGTGTGCCCTCGGCCGGGTGTGCGCCCTGGGCCGGGTGTGCGCCCTCGGCCGGGTGTGCGCCCTGGGCCGGCTGTGCACCCTGGGCCGGGTGTGTGTCCTCGGCCAGGCTGGGACATTTCCTCCACTCAGTCGGCAGGGACCCTCACTACGGTGCAAGGACATGCGGCCGACTCTGAACCAGCAGCCTCAGGGAAACCTTCCAGCAGCTTCTCCACCCGTTTCTCGTGTTCCTGTGCGCAGCTTCTCTGGATCACGAATGGCTCAACCAGCCGGTGGCCCCCGTCCCGTCTCTTGCCCTTGTCGTTATTCTTCTTTTTGTTGGGAATGTTCTTCCTTCCCTTCCACCTGAGGATCGCTCGGCTTCCACGCCCAATTCAGATGCCCCCTCCTTCCAGAGTTCTCTCTTATTCTGGGTTTTTACATAAAATATTAAAACTCCCCCATAGGCCTTTGAAAAAACTTCATCCTTTTTTTTTTTTTTGAAATGGGAGTCTCGCTTTGTCGCCTAGGCTGGAGTGCAGTGGCGCCATCCCGGCTCACTGCAAACTCTGCCTCCCGGGTTCAAGTGATTCTCCTGCTTTAGCCTCCCACGTAGCTGGGACTACAGGTGTGCGCCACCACGCCCCAGTAATTTTTTTTTTTTTTTTTTGTATTTTTAGTAGAGACAGGGTTTCACTGTGTTAGCCAGGACAGTCTTTATCTCCTGACCTCGTGATCTGCCCGCCTTGGCCTTCCAAAGTGCTGGGATTACAGGCATGAGCCACTGTGCCCAGCCCGAAGAAATTCATCTATTTAAAGTGCAGAGTCCCATTATTGTGAGGCGAAGAAACTAATGGGGGTGACTCTGAGCAAAGAGCAAACCCAAACCAAATGTGTCAGACGCCTGTGATGAGTGACGGTGGGTGTGCTGCCACAGGGCAGGTGCCTGTCCCAATGTGCTCATCCGCGGCGTGCCCCCAGTCTCACCTCCGGGATGCCAGCTTGCTTGAAAGCTTGCTTTAACGCCGATGTGCCTGCCTTGTCTTTGCAGGGTAAGCCCTTTGAGGCCAGATCATGTTGGTGTACTCCACAGAGCTTTAGATAATGCCTGGCACACAGTGATTTTCATGTGGTGGGCTTGGTGAGGTTTTTGAAATGAAAAGTTGAACCAATGTAATTCAAAAGTGCATTAACATCCTCAGCTGGATTCACTGGGAAAACGCATGTAGATAGTAACATTTTTCTTTTTTAGGTTTCATGCTTTCTGTAGTCATTTTGTTTCCTTTGCTTATCATTTGTTCCTAAGTTTATCCATCTCAAGGTATAGTTAATATCATCTGCCTTATCCTCCTCACCCCTTGCCCTCAGTGAGTTTTCCAGGAAGGATCGATCCACTTTCTTATCAATGAGTAATTACTACATGTCATTATGTGCAAGCTACTGTGCTTGATATTTTGGGATGAGTGAGATGGGACTCCTCACAGGATTTTAAACAGAGGTGAGCCTGTTGCCAAGTACCTGAAGCTGTAAGCTTTGGTTGCATCAGAAGGTGGAAGAGCGCAGTGGCTCATGCCTGTAATCCCAGGACTTTGGGAGGCTGAGATGAGATGGGAGGATCATTTGAGGCCAGGAGTTCAAGACCAGCCTGGGCCACATGGGGAGACTACTGTTTCTACAAAAAAAAAAAAAAGAAGAAGAAGAACAAAAAGAAAAAGGAGGAAGTGAGAAGGAGGAGGTGGAAGAAGAAAGGAATCAGTGGGATAAGAAGTTAGAAGAAGAAGAAGGTGGAGGGACTCAGTGGGATAAGAGGTTCCAATTAGAGGTTAGAAAGGTGGGGTGGGGATGAATTATGTAGCCAGCAGTCCAGATTTTATTTAGTGGGCATTGTGGAACTGTGGAAGGATTTTCTGCAAGGTCAGGAGCCATTTGGGGAAGTTAATCTGGCCAACAATGTGCAGGGTGGAGAATGTGCTTCTGTTACAGAAGGTAGACCCTGGATATCGTCTCGCTCATTGTGAACACCCTGGCTTAGTCACTGCAGTTAAGTGGAGCACAGGCCTTACTGTTTAAAATTTCTTTGGGGAAGTCTCAGGGGAGACCAGTGAAATCTAACCTCCTACTTTTCCTTGTAACGTAAACTATCTTTTATCTATTTCTTCTCACTGTAGCTCTGCTAAGTTGCCATTAACATCTCTGTTTAGTGATGATGAAACTACGTGTTGGAGAAGTTAAGGGTTGTGAGCAGTGAGGTTCTAATCACATGTGCTTGACGCCTGACCTGAGCTCCTGACACCATATTGTTTCAACAAGGAGGGGAAAGAACACAAACCATTGCGTCCCAGGAGGGGTCGGCAGAGAGGGGGAAATAGTGACCATGTCATGGATGCCACATCCAACCATTCAACCTTGGCTACCATTTGGAAATTGGTGAGTGGCAGTAGGTATCTTCCAGAAGTATTTGAAGACAGTTCTGCAGCCTGCAGGAGAGACATGCATTCTTGCTTTGGAGGTATTCCTGTACTTAGTGTGGGTAGCAATTTTGGCTCTTTTTCCAGTTGGAATTCATCGGTAATCGGGATAGTTTATCCCAGGAACCAAATCAAACTAGTGGAAACTGTAGTGTGTAAGTTCATAGTTTGTGTGTTGGAGCTTGACCTGATTTGAACATAGAGAGTTAAATTGGATATCTCCATAATAATAAGAAGAATAGCACCAATAATAACTGCTAACCTTTGTGGAGCGCTTCCTGGCAGAGGGGACAGCTCAAAGGAAATCCTCAAAGGAAAAGTGGCTGCAAGAAGCAGACCCTCAGGGCCAGCCTGTGGATATGGAGTGTGGGGGAAATAATTTATTCTCATCTAGGGGAAAAGATAGTGCCCTTCAGAATCAACCTTTCAGAGTAAGTTATTTTCAGGCAACTGGTTTTTGGGAAGCGTTGGTTTTCAAGGTAGTCTGCTAGTGATGTGTTTGAAATCAGTAGCAGTTTTCTTCCTCTATGCAAGTAGGTTTCCGTCTCTGTCACCAGGCTGGAGTGCAGTAGCACAGTCTCGGTTCACTGCCACCTCCACCTCCTGTGTTCTGGCGATTCTCCTGCCTTAGCCTCCCGAGTAGCTGGAATTACAGGCGCATGCCACCACACTCCATTAATTTTTGTATTTTTAGTAGAGACGGGGTTTCGCCATGTTGGCCAGTCTGGTCAGTCTCCTGACCTCGTGATGCGCCCGCCTTGGCCTCCCGAAGTGCTGGGATCATAGGCCTGAGCCACCACGCCCGGCCCCAAATCGGTTTCCTTAGGCTCCAGTTGCAGTATGCTGGCTCTTTAAGAGTTTCTGTTATTTGACTTTTCTGGTTTTTTTTTTTTGCAACACGATCTGGTTTATTCTGCCTTGGCAGGGTGGTCCTGAGAGTGGCAGGTGCCACCCTGTCCTGGATGGAGGGAGGGCCCGAGGGCCAGTTAAGGCCAATGGCGGGAGAAGGGGGTGGGGTGCAGACCCTGGAATGCAGTGAAGCCAGGCCGAGCCCTGGAGGCAGCTGTGGTAGGCCGGGGTAGGGTGGAAGGCACCGGACTGGGACGGGGCCAGGGCTACAGGGCCGAGGACCCAGGCCACACGGGCACCCTGGGAGGTGGGGCACAGGGTCACATGACACCGAACATGAAACAGGCATAGGGCTCACAGTAAGCACATGGGCAAGTGGGCACAGGGTCACAGCCCAGATGTACACCCAGCCATGGCTGGGCCAGACAATGGGGCACAGTGGTGATGTCACAGACCACAGGGGGGACACGGGATTATGGGACACATGGATTTGACGGCCACAATGCACAGACCAGACCACAGAGCTCGAGGGACGTGGGAAGGGGCCTTTCGGCACTACTGCACTGGATTTATGTGAGACAAGGGTGGTGGGGCACTCGGGAGGTGCCTGGGGCGGTCCTCTTGTGGCCGCTTTAGGCTTAGTCCGTCTTCCACACTTTGTCGAGCAGCTTCACCATCTCATCATAGATGATAAACACTATGGCCGCATCCAGGCAGACCCGGCCCAGGCGGGGGACAGTGCCCTTGTAGAATGCCTTGAGCCCCTCCTTCCTCAGGATCTGCAAGCCACAGTCCCACGTGTTGCGGTATTTGCGCGCCTCCAGGCCCTGCGTCCGGGTCTTAATCACGACCAGAGGAGTGTTTCCAAAGACACTGGCGACGCCCGCAATGGCTCCGAAGACTCCAGTGATCGGTGGGTTCATGGGCTTGTTGGGGTTGTCCCCTCGGGACCAGTTGCAGGGAGGTCATGACGAAGAAGCGGATGGCCTGGTTCGAGCCCTGCTTCGGCACGGTTGAGGCCCTGGTACGTCCCCTCCAGCCCCGTGTTCCCGCACAATCTCCCTAACGTCGTGGAAGAATCCTCTGTCCTTGGGGTTTGGAGAGGTCTGGTCGTGGATGAACCTCACCCTGATGGTCTCCATGGGACACACGACCACGACGGCCTCGGCCTCGCCGGCGCCCAGGCCGCACGGCAGCCCGCGTGTGCTGTCCGGTCGGCCCTGGGCGTCCCGCGTGTGGTTGCTGAGGAACCTGACAGCCGCCTTGGGGATGGAGCCGTAGAGCAGGGAGCTGAAGCCCCGTCCCGGCCCAGGACGCCATGGCTGGGACCGCCTGCCCCGGCGCCCGCCGCGGCGGTGCGAGCGCTCGTCCAGCTGCAGCTGCGTCTTCAGGCACTCGGCGGGGAAGGTGATGCATATTCCGATGCCGCCCTCCAGGCCGCTGCCACGATCGCCTTCCCCGGGTGCGGCAGCTTGGCCTTCCCGGACGTGGGCGCGGCCATGGCGGGCGGCAGGCGGGGCAACGGTGGTGGCCTCGGGTCCCAGCCTCCTGAACCCCGCGCTCGGTCCAGGGTGGCGGCGGCGGCCTGTGACGGTCCCGGGGAAGGGGCGGCTGCGTCAGCTCATATTCGACTTTTCTTTTCTTTTTCTTTTTTCTTTCTTTCTTTTTTTTTTTTTTTTTTGAGACAGAGTCTTGCTCTGTCTGTCGCTAGGCGCCAGGCTGGAGTGCAGTGGCGCGATCTCGGCTCATCGCAACCTCCGCCTCTCGGGTTGAAGTAATTCTCCTGCCTCAGCCTCCCGAGCAGCTGGGACTACAGACACACACCACCACGCCCAGCTAATTTTTGTATTTTTTAGTAGAGACGGGGTTTCACCATGTTGGTCAGGATGGTCTCGATCTCTTGACCTCGTGATCCGCCCGCCTCGACCTCCCAAAGTGCTGGGATTATTTGACTTTTCGCAAATACTGAACACATTGACATCTCCTCTCTTTTGTCCTCTCGTGTTTTCTATGTTCCTGATGGGGCAAAACACGCCTTTTGAGGTCTGTGGAGCTTAAAAAGGAAGTCGAAGGTGACTGGGTGACATAAACAGCTAACTCAGATCCCGCCTTTCCTGCCACGCGCCCCCTCCTCAAGCCGGCGTGACTCAGTCACCCACTTTGATGTCTGCCGTTTTCCCACGTGCGTCCTCTTAGTGAACGTGCCCTCTACACCGTTGCTTTCCCGGTGTCCTCACCAGAGGACTGAGAGGTCTTTTCCGCCTTGCAGACTGCTTGCTGACACAGTCTTAAAGCTAACTCACCACTGCACTCCGAGGAGGGGGAGCTGTGCCTTCCCGAGTGCCTTCACTGCAAAGGCAGTGCTCAGAGGACGTGCTGATTAAGGGAAATATAGGATCACTTCTTTTCCCATTTTCCATATGGAAAGAAGCTTTGAAAATGCAGTATGTGCTTGAGCCCATATGCTTCGAAATCTGTGCATGATTCTTGCTTTGCTGAATTGCAGAGGCAGATGCCATCTAGATGCTGCGATCCAGGTCCAAACACACCTGAGGGTCCCAGCATGAGTTTAAATTTATAAAATACTTTAAAAAGTCGGTCTACACTTTTAGGTCTTGATTACCTTGCATACATTTTCCCAGAAAACCCTCTTTAAAAAAAATGATAGAGTGAAAAATACTCTTAGATTTTCTAATTTAAATGTATCTGGAAAGTAATTTATCTGCAATTCACAGTTTTCTCATGTTACCTGTTTTTTACAGAAAAGAATATTACATTTGTATCTGCAGCCAATTTAATGGTCATTGTAGTTTTTTTTTTAAATGTTAAGGAAGCATGTTTCATACATGATTGGATTACTTGGGAAGCATTCCTGGAAGTGACATGGCTGGGTCCAAGGGTGTGTTTTTTTAATTTCTGATACCTATGGCCAAGCTACTGTTTGGAAATTTTGTACGTATTTATACTCCCACCCATAGTGCATGTAAGATGCAAAACACTATTCTAGATATTTTACATCTCCCCTCCCTCCCCTCCCTCTCGCTTTCTTTCCTTTTTTTTTTTTTTTTTTGGTGGTGTGGTCTTGCTGTGTTGCCCACACTGGAGTGTAGTGGCATGATCATAGTTCACTGCAGCCTCTACTTCCTGCGCTCAAGCAATCCTCCTGCCTCGGCCTCCCAAAGTGCTGGGATTACAGGTGTGAGCCACCACACTGCTTTATTTTACATGCTTCTTTATTGAATCCTCACAAAGCATGATGAGAACTGAGAAGGTCAGTAACCTGCCCACAGTCACAGCTAAATGACAGAGCTGGGGTGAGAGCAGGCAGTGCAGCAGAGCTCCACGGTCCATGCTCTTGGCTGGCTCTGCACTTCCACGGCAGCCAGCATGAGAACATGGGCAAAGGGAGGCTGTGAGGAGACTCCTTCCTTCTGGGAGCCCCTAGATAGGAATATGGCCTCGTCTTTCACCCTCCTCCTTGATTCATCAAGTGGGATCGTTGCAGAATGCTTTTCTTGGGGCAGAGCCCGTGCTCTTCACATTCTTGGTGCAATGGTGTAATTTGGAAAGCAGCAGTGGTCACTTTGGAGAGCCAGCCCCTTTCCTCAGCTCTCCTGTGTCCCTGTGCTGCTGTCTTTGCCCTTGTCACCTCTGCTGGCATCATTTCCCATGACTGAGGTGCTGGGTGGGGGGGCTTGGGCCTGGCCTGGGTCCCCACATCACCTGAGGAGAGTCTCCAAATAGAGGGGTGAAGGTTTTTTACAGAGCTCGTGTAGGGATTTCAGGCTTTAAACACATGCTTGTCTTTGCCGCAGCTTTTGTGCGATGGATTGCAAAAAATGTGTCTGTTTTCATCGGTGAAGGCCTAGGGTCATATAGGGTCAAAAGACTTCCTCTTTTAGGAAAAGTCCCAGACAGCTGCTCACTTATCTTCTTGTTCCATCCCTGTTTGTGGGTGATGTGTATTTTTAATTGTCTTTCACTCTGAACAAAGACTGAGCAAGCAGAAAGTGTTGGGAAGGGCCCTGGGGAACATTCTGGCTTTGTGTTTTCTTTCTGATCTGGGGGCCTGGGGGACTTCAATGTTCACGTTCCTGACGGGAGGAGACAACCGTAGGAGCTAGTGTGGTGACCAAGGCCAGCTGGGGAAGCACACCAGTTTCCTATCATTTATGTTTGAGGACCAACGGCGCATGTGGAAAAATACTATTTCCCAGGGGTTTTCTATTACCAAGAATACCCCTGAAGATGAAGCCCATTTTTGGATCCTCAGTTCTCAGGATAATGGAGTTTGATGACCTAGAATCAGCTTTGGTATGGGCTAAACCAGAGCACCCTCTTAAAATGAAAACAGTAACGAGACCAACCCCATGGGGTTACCGTGAGGGTTAAATGAGATAATGTATAGAGAGCTTAATGCTGGGTGCACCATGGGTGCATAGTAAATAGTCATTGCTCTCACGGTCCACACCACCACTATTATCTCCTGAGGCATCAGGAGAGCATTTCTCTGAAGCAACTTTGGACTTTTGCATGTATAAATCTATAAAAAATTCAGTGCCTGCAAATGTAGAAGCTAATTTAAGTACCTTGGCCCTTGAGGTATGAAGGTCTCTGGGGTTACCTTTAGTGTTTTTCCTTTCTTCACTCTTTCATAAGGAAGAATGTGCCTCTCTGAACTGAATTTCTACCCAAGCGTCGTGGAACCTAAACAGTTCAGTGCATTTTATACCTCTCACGTTGCATGCTACATTTGCCTTTTCATTCAAAATTATGTGATAAAAGAAATGGAGGCGGTAAACTTGCCAGACAATTCCTCCTGTATGTTTGAATTTGTGCCTCTAGGTATTTAGTCTTTTGGTTTTGCACCAAAGCTTCTGCTGAGTTTGTTTTTGTTTATATTTGAGATGGAGTCTCACCCTGTTGCCCAGGCTGGAGTGCAGTGGTGTGATCTTGGCTCACTGCAACCTCTGCCTTCCGGGTTCAAATGATTCTCCTGCCTCAGCCTCCCAAGTAGCTGGGATTACAGGCATGCGCCACCATGCCCAGCTAACTTTTGTATTTTTAGTAGAGATGGGGTTTCACTATATTGGCCAGGCTGGTCTCGAACTCCTGACCTTGTCATTCACCGGCCTTGGCCTCCCAAAGTGCTGGGATTACAGACGTGAGCCACCATACCCAGCCAACAACTTTATTTTTTAAAGCAAATATTTAGAATGTCATGGAGAAAGAATAATGATATTACAAATGCCATCATAGAGGAACCTTAGGGAGACGATTTTAAAGAAATTTAGAATCTAAATATTTAAAGCTTTTCTTGTTTTATAAATAAGTATTTTATGTATTCGATGGGAAGGTAAAGCACATACAGATCAGTAAGTAAACCCGATTTAAAGGAAATAATAATTTTCAATGGCTACTTAAGATTTCAAATTTTATAAGAATATTCAGGAAAAGTATTTTTCCACTTTCTAATAAGCAGAAGTAGTTTGCATTACACTTTTTCATTTCAGAACTAAACAGTGCTATTATTCACTGCATTAAGCATCATGTGTGCCAGATTAATTTGTAATATAAATACAGTTTAAGGAAAATGACGCTGATTTTTCTGTATTGCATGATAACAATAATATATTCCAAGAATTGAAATTAACTTGAAATCTACTGCAGGCCCCAAATCCCTGATTTGCAATCCAAAATGCTCTGAAACTGAAAGTTATGATCATGACTCATTTGGCAGGATAGTCTGCCCTGAATTGACATGAAGCTATTCATAGCTTTTATTTATCCCAATCAGCGTGAATGTTCGTGTTTCGCTGCAGCAATATTACTGTGTTGGATTAAGGGGTTCTGCCCTTGATACTTTTGGGGGTGTTACGTTTCTTGTGGTATGTAGTATATTTACTGTATTATCTTGTTAAAATCCACACGCTTTTGCATTCTGAAGCCTTTATCTGGCCGCAAGATTTTGAATAAAAGATGGTAAACTGCATCAGCACACCTAGCCCCTACAACCAGAGGCTTGTCACATCCTGGTGTTTCCAGGGACAGTCCCTCTTTGTATCTGTTTCAGGTATAAGTATTAATGAGACCCCATTCACACTCAGAAGTGCTCCATTTTGGCCACGGTCACCACACTGACCACATACCATAGTTCTTGGTAATGGCCAACGCAGTATTGGTGAACATCGAGACATTTCCAGTGAATTCCCTTGTATATAATAAACAAGATTGCGGATTGTCTCTTGAAAACCTAAAATAATTGAAAGCATTATATATATAGCAAGTTTATTATTTAGTCAACTAACATTTAGTGGGCATTGGCTTTTGCCATACTCTGGGCTCTGAGAATAGCATGATGAACAAAACAGAATTGGTTTTGGTCCTCATGCGGATTCTCGCCTATGGATCTGGGGGCCTGGCCTGGGGAGACAGAGAAGGCTTGCTGTCAAGTGACTTTGAAGCCAAATCTGAAAAATGAGTAAGAGTTAGCCTGTGAGATGGGATGATCTTGAGGCTGAGGGGTGACAGGCGCAGAATCTTGGGACTGAGGGGTGACAGGCGCAGAATCTTGGGACAGACCCCTCGCTGGAGGCTTGTGGGGTAAGGACAGGCTTTAGGCAGTGGAATCACGAAATCCTGTTTGTGCTTTTGGAAGGGTGTTCCAGCTGGGGCCGGGGTGGGGGCTAAGGAGGGCATCTGAGTGGCTGCTGGGCCAGGCTTTGTGGAAGGAAGGAGCAGCTCTTCACCCCTGCTTTTGGTTTCTGTTCTGAGTGAGAGACTGTTCTTGGACAGTGCTGTGTGCTCTTCTCCAAGTCTCAGGCCAGGGGAGTGGCTGCGGTGTTCAGCCAAGAACGAGCAAGTGGAACTGAAGGTTATTCAGGCTTCCGCCTTGCACAAGTCGAGGAAACATGAAGGAGAAACAAAAAGCAAAGCCGTTACTCACAGTGGGTCTTCTCTGAGCCAAGTGCTGGAAAGGCTGTGGGAGTGGGAACTACTGTCATGAGAGAAAATGCAACTGTTCTGGGAATGCCAGCTCCGGGGCGCTGGGAACGCTGAAACGTCCTGCAGAATTGGTGGCGGAGGGGCCTCTGGAGGACAAAGATCTAAAATGTGCAAATCCATCAGTGGCCCAGCAGTGACACTTCTGGAGGTTTTTCTTTGCTTCCACCTTAACTTTAAGGTGAGACGGTGTACTTGGAAACCAATTCTGTGCTTTAAAATATAAATAACTTCTATTAAATTAGCACAGAAGTTTGACTGGAGGTAAATCTTTGATGCCTAAATCTGAGAGCTAAATAACTTCTATTAAATTAGCACGGAAGTTTGACTGGAGGTAAATCTTTGATGCCTAAATCTGAGAGCTTTCTCTCAAATACGTAGGAGAGCTCTTTGGGGGTCTTATTTTTCCTCTTTACACAACCGAACAATTTAAATGAATTATGGACCATCACTCCTCATCTTCTCCAGGAAACGAAGCTTAGAGGCTCCTTGTTAAGCTCATTGTGGCTTGATTAAGCTGCCCCTTATGGATGGATAGATAAAGAGACTGATGCATGTGCTTATTAATACCGTCCTGGTGCACGGATGAAGAATAAACCGCCAGCAGCTTAATTCAGGCACCACAAAGGGGTTTTCTAGAGTTTGCTGTATTTGCAGAAAGGCTGTCCTCTTTCCCTCTGTACCGGAAATCACTCAACTACTCTGGTATTGTCTTTCTAGCCAGGTCTTTTTCTTTTGAGCTAATTTCAGACTTCCACCACAGTTGTAACAATAGTACAAAGAATTATTTTTCTGCACCTGTGGAGAGTAACTTGCCAATACTGACATCCTATCACTCCCAAATACTCGAATGTGTCTTTTCTGTAACAAAGATACTCTCCATTACGACCACAGCATGGCCATCGGAATCAAGAAAGCTGGTGCACGAGTCCCCTCTCACCCGCAGACCCCTATTCCTATTGGAATGTCTCAGTCATTTCCCTTGCGCGGGAGAATCTGATGGAGAGCTAGGCATTGAATTTCGGTGTCCTGCCTCCTTCATTATTCCTTGACTTCCATTAACTTGACACTTTTGACAACGACAAGGCAATTATCTTAGAGAATGTCTATCAGTTTGGGTCTGCTGACGTTTCAGGCTGTGCATTTCTTACAAGAATATCATCGGAGGGGAGGCTTTCTTCTTCTCGCGTCCTTACAGGTTTGATTTGTCCCTTAATAGGTAACGTTCATTTGATCTTTTAATTAAGGAGCCATCAGTCAGGCTTCTCCGTGGTAAAGTTAGTGTTTTCCCCTTTGTAATAAAACATATTTTGTGGGAGGTATTTTGAGGCTGTTGAAGTACCGCACTTTTCACCAACCTTTTACACCCTGGTTAGCGTCCGCTGGTGTTTCTTGGCTGAGTAATTACTGCTTTGATAGCTACCAAAGGTCGATCTAAGTCTGTCATTCTTCTACGTTTATTTATTGGCATTCCACATTACGGGAAAGCTTTCTCATTCCCCTGTTTGTTTATTCGTGGATTCTTGTTTTGTTCAATGATAGAAATACATTTCAGTCATGTAATTGGGTGCTCAGATTGTCTTAGATGTGGCCAGGAGGAGCCCCATCAGGTTGCTTCTGTGTCTTTTTTTTGTTTAAGGTGGGAGTTTCACTCTCGTTGCACAGGCTGGAGCAGTGGTGCGATCTCAGCTCACTGCAATCTCCGCCTCCTGGGTTCAAGTGATTCTCCTGCCTCAGCCTCCCAAGTAGGTGGGATTACAGATGCCCACCACCATGCCCAGCTAATTTTTTGTATTTTCACAAATAATTGTAGAGATGGAGTTTTATTATGTTGGCCAGGCTGATCTCGAAGTTCTGACCTCAGGCAGTCCAGCAGCCTCAGCCTTCCAAAGTTCTGGGATTACGGGCTTAAGCCACCGGGCCTGGCCTCTGTCTTTTTTTTGACATTTGCTGTCATGTTTTGAGCCCTTCCTTACTTTCTGTCCCAGGCTGGGCTTATCTTTTGCTTTTCCTTCCTCGGCTCTGGAGTCAGCCATTTCTCCCAGGAGCCTTGATTCCGTTTGGTGGAGGATGGTGTCTGGAAGCCAAGATCTGGGCACTGCCCGTTCTCATTGCTGTTGGAGTCTTGCTGTTCCTGGGCCCTTTTAGTGGCAAGGTTGGAGGCGATGTGTACTAGTTACATATCCATGTACACATGTGCATGCTTTTTCACCTCTGCATTTATCTCTGTGTTTATTGAGATACATGAAAAGCCACGAATTTAAATCAAGCCCTCTTATTCTAGTCCAACAGCCTGCGTTATTATAGTTTTCTTTCCTTCTGTATTTGTAACTTCCTCCTCTGGCAGTCAAAAGCCTGGTTCCCATTACCCGGGTATATAATATAAGCTACTCAGCTGCCTGTGTGTATATGATCTTGTGTCCCCATGGCTGCCCCACCACGGCAACAATGCCCCAATGCCCTCCTTACCTCCTTGCTCCGGCTCCCAACCCTATGTGGGGCTGTCGTCTCCCTCCTGCGTCTATCCTCATGCCCACATGGGCTTTCGTATTCTGTGTGCCAGGCTGCTGCTGCCCCAGCCACCCTCACAGGTGCCCTCCTTCTGCCAAAACCTACCTTGGCTGCCCCTGCTCCTCCACCCCTAGTCTCTGCTCTGTTAACTTCCCGTGGCTGCCATAATAAATTACCACAAACTAGGAAGCATGAAACAATGGGAATGTATTCTCTCACGGTTTTGAAGGCCAGAAGTTTGCAATTAAGGAATGGGCAGGGTTGGTTCCTACTAGGGACCCTGAGTGAGAATCTGCCCCTTGCCTCTCTGCTAGCTTCTGGTGGCTGCCAGCAATCCTTGGCCTTCTTTGGCTGTTGGAGGAGTCACTCTAATGCCTGCCTCTGCCTTCATACCACAGTCTCCTTTCTACTATGTGTGTCTGTGTCCCAAGTTTCTCTCTTCTTATAAGGACGCCATCATATTGGATTTGGGGCCCATTGTAATCCAGTATGACCTCATTTAACTTGATTATATCTGCACAGACTTCATATTAAGAAAAGATCGCATTCACAGGCTCTAGGTGGACACAAATGTTGGCAGGGGGCTGGGGGGGCACTGTTCAACCCAGTACATCTTCTTTGCTGCATTGCATCAAATGGACTTTTGGAGTAAATCATTCATAAAGGAAGGCTGGAGGAAGGAAGAGTAGAAGGAAACTCAGTTGTTTTGAGAAGAATATTTTCTGTTACCATATTGTTCTTCTTTTCTTTTCTTTTTGAGATGGAGTCTCGCCTGTCGCCCAGGCTGGAGTGCAGTGGCGCTATCTCAGCTCACTGTAACTTCTTCCTCCAGGGTTTAAGTGATTCTTCTGCCTCACCATCCCAAGTAGCTGGGATTACAGGCATCTACTACCACACCCGGCTAATTTACATATTTTTAGTAGAGACGGGCTTCCACCATGTTGGACAGGCTGGTCTGGAACTCTTGAGCACACGTGATCCACCTACCTCGGCCTCCCAAAGTGCTGGCATTATAGGCGTGAGCCACTGCGCCTGGCCTATTGTTCTTATTTTCCCACTTCAAAAATTAGGACACCCTGCTGACATCAGCACAGTCTTGGAAAACTCAGGACTTAAGAGTCAGCACAGGATGGCACTTAGTGTGATGACATCGGGTTGTTCAAGAAACACGTTCACCTTCTGTGTGGTGCCAGCCTGGGGTTGGGGTACACCTCCGTCCCCCAGAGGCCCAGTTCCAGGTCAGACAACTGTCTCTTGGTGCATGTTGTCAGCCCGGGCATGCTCTGAGTTCTGTAAGTGTGAGTGAACGGAGAACTCTTAACTGTCATTGGTGCTGTGGGAGGAGAGAGCAGTGCGTCCGCACGTGGACTCGGCCGGCCGTGGGGCAGCCCCACGGTGCAGCAGGCGCTGGAAGTTTGTGCGTCGTCTGTGGTTGCCCTGGTGGTTAAAACCACCTGCTCCTCCGCCTTTTTCACATTCTGTTCTGTGCATTCCTGCACAAATTAAATAAATTAAATAAACAGTGGACCTCCCTTATCCGTGGTTTTGCTTTTGGTGGCTACAGTTACCCATGGTCAACTGGGGTCTGAAAATATTAAGGGGGAAATTTCAGAAATAAACAATGATAAGTTTTAAATTGTGCACTGTTCCAAGTAGCATGATGGAATGTAACATCCCACCTCTTCCTGCCCGGGACACAAATCACCCCTTTGTCGAGACAAGGGGATCTGCTGTAGTCCCAGTACTCTATTATTCGACTCGATTACATTTTCTTTAAACATCTTCCTACTGTCTGGTATTCGGGTTAGTTTTGCTGTTATAAATAATGCTCTTTGAACATCACTGACCATAAATTTGTGTCTGCAGAAACTATTGTTTGTTAAATATCAATTACTGATGGATCAGGTACTAGGCAAGGCACTTTACACATCTTATTTAATCCTTACCACAAACCCTGTGGAAGTTACCCTATTTTACAGAGAAGAAACTGAGATGTAAGGGTCTTGGGCTTTGTCACCTTCTGTGTTTGGTTCCTGAAGCAGTGCCCTGGGAAGTGGCTGTAGCTGCCGGATGGAGACCTGAACGGCTTCTGCAGTTGAGGAGATAGCAGCCAACACCAGGGGATTTTGGTATGTTTAGGGAAATGGCATGTTGATTTCTCATTTAAGGTACATGTTCCTATCCTCATCTCATATACAGTCTCATGGTTAAAAAAAAAAAAAAAACGCCACTAGCCAAGGCCAGCTCCTGCCCACTTGTCATGGATACAGGAGCCACTGAGGTCTTCCGTGGTCTCTGCCCCACCCTTAGGTGGCTGTGCTGTCCTGGAGTTATGTGGCTGTCAGACCTCAGGTGCCATCCTGAGTCCTGCATTGCAGCTGCCATCCTACTCCATGAAGAAGCAGGATAGGCCTGTGAGGGGCCTCATCACTCACTAGGAAGTTGCACGTTGTCAAATTGTTGAACTAAGGGCCAGACATGGTTGATCACCATTAATACCAAACCATTTCCTAGGGCCGTCGTCTCAGCAAGAGTTATGGTCACAGATAAGTCTACAATGGCTGGGGAAAGCTTTCTTGGATGGGTAGATTTTAAACTGTCTCCTGGATTTCTCAAAGAACTAAAAATAGAACTGCCATTTAACTCAACAATTCCGTTAGTGGGTATATACCCAAAGGAAAAGAAATCATTCTACCAAAAGATACCTGGACTTCTATGTTTATTGCAACACTATTCACAATAGCAAAGGCAAGGACTCAGCCTAGGTCCTCATCAGCAGTGGACTGGATAAAGAAAATACGGTATATATACACTGTGGAATACTATGCAGCCATGAAAAGAATAAAATCATAGCCTTCACAATAACAAGTATGGAGCTGATGGCCATTATCTTAAGTGAATTCACAGAGAATCAGAAAGCCAAATACTACCCTATGTTCTCACTTAGAAGAGGGAGCTAAACCCTGAGTGCACATGGACATGAAGATGGGGACAAGAAACACTGAGGATTCCAAAGGGGAGAGAGAGGAAGTGGGGCAAGGGTTGAAAAACTACCTATGGGGTACTATGTTGGCTACGTGGAAAGTGGGATTATAGGACCCCAAATCCCAGTATCATGCAATATACCCGTGTAACAAACCTGCACATGTAGCCCCTGAATTTAAAACTAAAAGCAGAAACAAAACCTGTAATCCTAGTACTTTGGGAGACTGAGGTGGGTGGATCACCTGAGGTCAGGGGTTTGAGACCAGCCTGGCCAACATGGTGAAACCTCATCTCCACTGAAAATACAAAAATTAGCTGGGTGTGGTGGTCTGCACCTGTAATCCCAGCTACTCAGGAGGCTGAGGCAGGAGAATCACTGGAACCTGGGAGGCAGAGGCTGCAGTGAGCCTAGATTGTGCCACTGCACTCCAGCCTGGGCAACAGAGCAAGACTCTGTTTCAAACAAAACAGGACAGGACAGGACAGGACAGGACAGGACAGGGACAGGGCAGGGACAGGCCAGGGACAGGGCAGGGACAGGACAGAACAAAAAAAACACCCCCGCCCCGCACATGACCTTCTGAAGACCGAGAGAGAAGTACTTGCTGTGCAGTGGTAAAGAACAAACAGGGCTGAGAGATTTCAGTAGGATGGAGTAAAGAGTTTTTGGGCACAGGGGTTTTGTGCTTCATAGAGGTCCTGATACTAAAAATGAGGTCATTTTTAGAGTGGGAAGCAAAATGTCCCCGTAGTGAGGTGTTTGCTCTTCATATGCGCTGAAATGGCAGGAGGTGGAAATTGACAAATACTGAAGATGTTTAGTACATCCGTGGTTTTCAGTACCTTAAATAAATGCCAATGTGAAATTAACGTTAAGATACTGGAGCATTTGCCTTCTATGGGACTTACTTGTGCTTCTGAAATAGTTCTCCAGGTTAATCAGTCATGGGCTGGTCAGGGAACACTCTCCTCCCCTTCTGCCTTCCAAAGGCCCTGTCAGCACCCGGGTGACCCTGCTTTATGGCAGAAGCAGCAACTAAAATGAAACAATGGGAGAATACACCCCAGTGATGCAAAGCAAGAAAAAAGCCCCTCCGGGTCTGTCTTGTTTTCTCTTAAAGACAGCCTGCAGGTGAAGGGGTGAAGGGTGGGCAAGTATCTTTATTTTGGAGCATGGGAGTGTTTTCCTAGTCCAGACTACAAAAGGAAAGCTCTGCTTGGCCAGGAAATGCAGCATGCTTTGTTGACGCCCACTCGCCAGGAAAGTATTAAACGGGGCAGGAAGTGTGACTTTAAAAGGGGCTGCATGAAGGAGGCTGGGAAACTGCTTCCTGTGCACCAGGGCCAGCTCAGAGCTGGAGCGGGGCTTGCCAGGCTGCGGGGATCTTGTGGCCCTGGCTGTGTCCCCTTCCACACAGGCTTCCAGTGCAGACGCCAGGTCAGATGGAAGTATGGGGCCCATCTCTATCTCTTGATGTGAACCCCAGTTTGTCCTGCCTGTGTAAGCCTCACATCCAAAGGGCCTAAGACTCCAGTTCAAATATGAGTTCTACCACTCAGTAGCTCTGTGGCCTAGGGAAGTTACTTAACCTTATGTGCCTCAGTTTCTTAATCTCTAAAATGGGGACCACAGTAGTACCCATCTTCTTGGGATGCTGTGAATCAGGTGAGCTTATCCTCCTAATGTGCTTAGAACTTACCTAACACTGTTAAGCACTAAATACTCCGTAGCTATTGTCAATACCCTCATGGTGGAGGATATGGACAATATCCTGGTACATGGGACACTCCCTGCTTGCCAGCTGGTATTATTTTCAAGGGTTTGCAGGTCTAGACTTGGATCAGGCAGTTACTCACACAGAAGCTCCCCTGCTTACCAACAGGTTGTGTTCCAAAGGTGATTAAGCTTGCAGAGTGTGCATTGGGCATTTAAAACTAAGTTTTTCTCAAAACAGAGCAGTTTCAGTGTCAGGAATTCTACAGGGGTGTCACAAGCAGGTGTGTTCTTTCCAGACACCTGACCACTGACTGTGATTCGGAAAGATGAGAACTGGCCTTGAAACTGTTTCCATCTCTGATGACAAAGCTTTCCTCATTCATGGGAGCCACGTTTCAGGTGTTCCAGAACTGCCTTGTTCACTGCTCTGATCAGTAACAGGTAAACTGTTGCAAAATGGCTGCTGGATAGTGCAGGTCTACACTCACTGGGTGTTTGCTGGGTGCAGAGTACAAGACTATTTAGGCCTACATAGTAAATGGATTTCCAGCTCAAAAGGAGCATTGGTCTCAGTAGATTAAAGCATGTAACAATGAACTGGTAACTTTAGGATAGTGTAAGATGTGTGCTCACCCACTGTTAGAGGCAGTGAGTTTTTTTTTTTTTTTTAGAATGAAAGAGAGAAAGAAAGAGGAAGAGATTTTAGAAAAACAGAGAAAAGGAGAAAAAGAAACAGCAAAAGAAAGAAAAAAAGAATGAAAGAGAAAGAAAGAGGAAGAGATTTTAGAAAAAGAGAGAAAAGGAGAAAGAAAGAAACAGCAAAAGAAAGAAAAAAAGAATGAAAGAGAGAAAGAAAGAGGAAGAGAAAGAGGGAGGGAGAATGGGATTCTTGTTTTATTGCCCAGGCTAGAATACAGT
>CAUYQU010036476.1:0-10053 GCA_963574635.1 Cheracebus regulus
AAAAAACCTTCAAAAAAATTAATAAATCTAGGAGCTGGTTTTTTGAAAAGATCAACAAAATAGACCACTAGCCAGATTAATAAAAAAGAAAAGCATCAAATAGATGCAATAAAAAATGATAAAGGGGATATCACCACAGATTCCACAGAAATAGAAACCATCATCAGAGATATTTACAAACAGCTCTATGCACATAAACTAGTAAACCTGGAAGAAATGGATAAATTTCTGGACACTTGCATCCTCCCAAAGCCTAAACCAGGAAGAAGTCGAAACCCTGAATAGACTGAATAGACCAATAACAAGGTCTGAAGTAGAGGTAGCAATTAAGAGCCTACCACCCAAAAAAAGTCCAGGTCCAGATGGGTTTCAGCCAAATTCTACCAGATATACAAAGAGGAGCGGGTACCACTCCTTCTGAAACTATTCCAAACAATACAAAAACAGGGAATCCTTCCCAAATCATTTTATGAGACCAACATCATCCTGATACTAATACCTGGCAGAGACACAGCAAGAAAAGAAAACTTCAGGCCAATATCCATGATGAAAATAGATGCAAAAATCTTCAATAAAATACTGGCAAACTGATTGCAACAGAACACCAAAAATCTTATCCACCATCATCAAGTAGACTTCATCTCAGGGATGCAAGGCTGGTTTCAAATATGCAAGTCTATAAATGTAATTCACCACATAAACAGAACCAAAGACAAAAACCACATGATTATCTCAATGGATGCAGAGAAGGCCTTTGACAAAATTCCACAGCCCTTTATGATAAAAACCCTCAATAAACTAGGTATTGATTGAACGTATCTCAAAATAATAAAAGCTTTTTATGACAAACCAACAGCCAATATCATACTAAATGGGCAAAAACTAGAAGCATTTCCTTTGAAATCTGGCACTAGACAAGAATGCCCTCTCTCACCACTCCTGTTCAATATAGTACTGGAAGTTCTAGCCAGAGCAATCAGGCAAGAAAAAGAAATAAAGGGTATTCAAATAGGATACGAGGAAGTTAAATTGTCTCTATTTGCAGACAACATGATTGTGTATCTAGAAGACTCCATCATCTCAGCCCAAAATCTCCTGAAACTGATAAGCAACTTCAGCAAAGTCTCAGGATACAAAATCAATGTGCAAAAATCACAAGCATTCCCATACACCAATAACATACTAACACAGAGCCAAATCATGACAAACTCCGATTCACAATTCCTATGAAGAGAATAAAATACCTAGGAATACAACTAACAAGGAACGTAAAGGACCTGTTCAAGGAGAACTACAAGCTCAATGAAATAACAGAGGACACAAACAGATGGAGAAACATTCCATGTTCATTGTTAGGCAGAATCAATATCGTGAAAATGGCCATACTACCCAAAGTCATTTACAGATTCAACGCTATCCCCATCAAGCTACCAATGATCTTCTTCACTGAACTGGAAAAAACCACTTTAAACTTCATATGGAACCAAAAGAGAGCCCGCATAGCCAAGTCAATTCTAAGCAAAAAGAACAAAGTGGGAGGCATCACACTACTGGACTTCAAACTATACTACAAGGCTACAGTAATCAAAACAGCATGGTACTGGTACCAAAACAGAGATATAAACCAATGGAACAGACAGAGGCTTTGGAGGCAACACCACACATTTACAACCATCTGATCTTTGATAAACCTGACAAAAGCAATAGGGACAGGAGTCCCTGTTTAATAAATGGTGTTGGAAAACTGGCTAGCCATATGCAGAAGGCAGAAACTGGATCCCTTCCTGACACCTTACTCTAAAATTAACTCCAGATGGATTAAAGATTTAAACATAAGACCTAACACCGTAAAAATCCTAAAAGAAAACCTAGGCAAAACCATTTAAGACATAGGCGTAGGCAAGGACTTCATGACCAGAACAGCAAAAGCATTGGCAACAAGCCAAAATAGACCAATGGGACCTAATCAAACTCCACAACTTCTGCACAGCAAAAGAAACAATCATTAGAGTGAATCGGCGACCAACAGAATGGGAAAAAATTTTTGCAATCTACCCATCTGACAAAGGGCTAATATTCAGAATCTACAAAGAACTAAAACAGATTTACAAGAAAAAAACAAATAAGCCCATTCAAAAGTGGGCAAAGGATATGAACAGACACTTTACAAAAGAAGACATACATGAGGCCAACAAACATGGAAAAATGCTCATCATCACTGGTCATTAGAGAAATGCAAATCCAAACCACATTGAGATACCATCTCACACCAGTTAGAATGGTGATCATTAAAAAATTGGGAGACAACTGATGCTGGAGAGGATGTGGAGAAATAGGAACACTTTTACACTGTTGGTGGGAGTGTAAATTAGTTCAACCATTGTGGAAGACAGTGTGGCGACTCCTCAAGGACCTAGAAATAGACATTCCATTCGACCCAGCAATCCCATTACTGGGTATATATCCAAAGGATTATAAATCATTCTACTATAAGGACACATGCACACGAATGTTCATTGCAGCACTGTTAACAATAGCAAAGACCTGGAACCAACCCAAACACCCATCGATGACAGACTGGACAGGGAAAATGTGGCACATATACACTATGAAATACTATGCAGCCATAAAAAACGATGAGTTCACGTCTTTTGTAGGGACATGGATGAACCTGGAAACCCTCATTCTCAGCAAACTGATGCAAGAACAGAATCAAACATCACATGTTCTCACTCATAGATGGGTGTTGAACAATGAGAACACATGGACACATAGAGGGGAGCATCACACACTAGGGTCTGTCGGGGAAATGGCGGGGGGGACAGTGAGGGGTGGGGAGTTGGGGAGAGATAGCATGGGGAAAAATGCCAGATATAGGTGATGGAGAGGAAGGCAGCAAAGCACACTGCCATATGTGTACCTATGCAATAATCTTGCATGGTCTTCACATGTACCCCAAAACCTAAAATGCAATAAAAAAAGAAATTCTTAAGACCTCACCCCAGACCAATCTGAATCTCTGGCCACAAAGAACTGGGATTGCTATTATTTTTCTTTCTTTTTGCTTTGTTTTGAGGTATAACTTAATTATAGTAATGTCTATAATTCTTAAGTATAAAGCTCAATAAACTATCCACCAAAAAAAAAAGATGAATGTGAACATAGAAAAAACAAATATAAAATAAATAAAAATAAATAAGATGGGGCCAGGTGCATTGCCTCACTTTGGGAGGCTGAGGTGGGAAGATCGCTTGAGACCAGGTGTTTGAGGCTTGGTCAATATGTTGAAACTCCATCTCTACCAAAAATGAAAAAAAAAAAAAAATTAGCCAGCCATGGCGGTGGGCACCTGTAATCCCAGCCAGTCGTGAGGTTGAGGCTCTAGAACCGCTTAAATGTAGGAGATGGAGGCTGCAGTGAGCCGAGATCACCACACTGTACTCCAGCCTGGGGGACAGAGCGAGACTCTGACTCAAAAAATAAATAAAAATAAATAAATAAGACGTTAACACCAAATCTAAATATATCAATCGCAGATACGTATAAATTAAACTTGTCGTTAAAACACAATGTCAGACTGGAATTGAGGCCAGGTTCCAGGAGGATATGTTCTTCCAGGCTCTTTGGTCCCTCACTCACTCAAGAAGGGGAGGGAGGACCTCCAGGCTGCAGTGCACTCATAAGTAAATAGCAGACCCCAAAGAGTTTTGCAGAAAGAGATTTATTTAAGCAGAGAGAGAAGTAAAGGAGAAAGAAATGGATAGAGAGAGAAACAGCTCCCATGAGGTTATAGAAGGAGATCCAGATACGGAGTCCCTCCGGATGTGGGGGACGGGGACTTTTAACCTGGGAGGTCTTCCCTCCCCATTCAGTTTTCCTGGCCTATGAAAGGAGTTCCTTTAAACTTCCGCTGGAGTGATTGACCTTTGATATTTTTTCCCCACGATCGGGTAAGTTTAAACAAAGACCTCTAGTCCCCAGACGGAGAGGCAGGTGGAGGTATGGTGCTGGCAAGTTCTTGCCTTTGAAACTATGCCCCCTTGTGGAACTGGGAAGAGAATATATTCCCTCAGAATGAGACACACTCCATTTCCTATGCTGTTTACAAAAGACATTCATAAAGCATAAAAATACTAAAGGGCTGAAAAGAATGAGAAAAGATACATCAGCCAAATACTAACCAAAAGACAGCTAGTATAGCTATGTTAATAATAAAGAAGAACTTAAGACAAATAACAACATTAAAGACAGTTTCTAGGCAATGATTAAACATTAGTCAAATGTAACAAAGCAATATAACAATTCTAAACATGCATGCACCTCATTAAATAGACTTAACAGATATAAACAAAAATTGAGAAACCTCAAGGAATAAATTGACAAATCCACCATGATAGTGGGAAACTACAATACTTATTTCAATAAATAATCATTCAAGCAGCCAGAAAAGAAAAAATATAGACAAGTCAATACAATTAACAACTTTGATCTGATGGAATACTTGGAAATATTTGTTATATACTCAGGTCTATAGAAGATATCACAACAAATTTCAAAAAACAGTTATTGTATGAATGTAATTTGTTCCCTAAGCCCCACAAATTTAGCCATGACTATGGGAAAAGTGGTGTCCAATCTTAAATGGAATGAAATAAATTTTCTTACACCAAATGGACTAAAGAAAAAAGAAGTTAAAATATGTGACAGAAAAATGTTTAAAGCCACATTTCTTCAATATGGAGTTTATGGGGTGAGAGTTTATTTGCTAGACATTTTTTTAAACTGCACAAATACTGTTTTCAGAATACAGTTTTATACTTTGATGTTTCCAACCTAATATTACATGATAGGCATTTTGCTATATCATTGTTATCTTTTATCTAGGATCTGCTCCCCAGGCCCTACATTTCTCTCTCCTTCAGCCAGAAATCAAAAGACCTCTTCTAAATATAAATTTATGCCAATTAAGATACCTGCAGACCAACACACCCAAAAAGTTATAATTCCTTTTAGACTTGACCTGGGTCAACCCCCTGAACAGTATATTTTAATTCCTGGTGCAGCCAAATGTACTTTCTTTTGTTAAAGCCCCAGTTGTGGTGAAATAAAAGACGACTTCTATTCTCTCAGTTAACTGAAGATTTAAAATTGGACTACCTACAGCTTTTTTTTTTTTTTTTCTGGAATAGAGTCAATACCAGCCCTTCTTTCCATCACAGAAACCTGTAACTACTTTTTCCTCCGAATTTTCTGGTTAGAAACTGTTTCTGAGCTTTTTCTAGAAAATTTCCCACAGGGCTTACCTCACTGGAACCTCCTTCCACAGCAGCCAAGTCCGCAAGTCAGAGCTTCAGGGAGGACCATGTATCTTAATAGGGTAGGAACATATATCAGACAGAGTTCTTTCTTGAATAATGGTGGGATATGATAAGAAGTTTTGAAAGTTAGCCCGGAAAAAGTGCCACTGGAAACTTTTCAGTGCCACTGGGTAGTTTTACTTAGAAACTTGACTAGCTCTTACTGTTTAATGGTGTGCTAATCCCTGGGAAAGAGAAGGCACAAATATTATAGGATTTGAAGGCTCCTCCCATTAAAATTCTTAGCTTTCGATTTCCTTTTTCTGACAAGCCTGAACAGTTTTTGTCCTATTAGCTTGAGAGCTCAGCCAAAGAGTATTTTAGGGGTAGAGAAATAAAGGCAAAAGTCTCTTCCTTTGTTTCAAGGGGGTTCACAAGTTAGAGTGGTGGGCAAGAGACTGTATAAATGGAAAGAACTCAAGTCAAAGCAAAAAGAACACCCCAAACAGATGGTCAGTATGAGGGACTATGCTGAGGAGTCAAAAGCTATAAGCCAACAGAATGGAAACAGAGGGAAAACACATGAGCACAAAGGGTTTCAAATGGAAGAGGAAAACTCAGTCTGGGTGAAGGCAGTAGCTTGAGCTCATTAGAAAAACTGTGGCCTTGGGTTTGGTAGGAAAGGGTCCAATAAAGTGACCAGTCCTGCTTGGAAAAGGCCAGTGCACCTCTAGTCTTCTAAAGTCACTTTGGGCTGAGCACGGTGGCTCACAACTCCTAGCACTTTGGGAGGTCAAGGTGAATCACTTGAGGCTAGGAGTTTGAGACCACCCTGGCTACCATGGCAAAACCCCATCTCTACAAAAATTACAAAAAATTAGACAGGCATGATGGCACATGCTTGTAATCTCAGCTACTCAGAAGGCTTGAGGCACAAGAATCACTTGAACCTGGGAGGTGGAGGTTTCAGTGAGCCAAGATCATGCTACTGTACTACAGCCTGGGTGACACAGGGAGATCCTGTGAAAATAAAAAAATTTAAAAATAAAAAGGAAAGTCACTTGGCATTGGGAATTCTTCTGAAACTGTATTAAGGTCCCCTGAATATAGGGAGAAAATTCAAGAAGGAAAGTGGACTGAATTTTTTTTTAAGTTGCAGAAGGAGAAAGATATGTGAGTACAGAAAAAAAATTGGATTTGGCTCTCAGGTTTTTGTGTGTGTGTGATTTTAGTGAGAGTCATTTTAGAAATGAATGAGAAAAAATGAGTAAGTGGCCAGAAAACGGCAATAGCTTGTATAGACTGTAGTCAGCAGAAATTTAGCTGTCAAGGGAAGAACAGAGATAGGATAAAACATCTTGGGAGGCTGTGTAGTAGCAGAAAAAAACTTATTTTAAAAACGGAGGTGACAGGTGCATGTGCGTGGTTGCGAGAGAGAGAGAGAGAGAGAGAGAGGCTGACGGCCAAGAATCAACAAAAACTTCACAAAGAATGAAGCTAAAAAAAGATCAGATCAGGATTCTAGAGGCATTAGGGAAACATCTGCTCTGGAGAAAAGGTAAGATTAACCTAAAGGAAGAAAAATACCTCCTGCGACAAGGCAGAAGAGGTGGGAAGACAGGAAAAATAATATATCAAGTATAACAAATTTTGTATCCAAGATTTTTTTTGTATAAAACAGAAAAGCACCAGGACATCTAGTAAGATATGGTTTCTCCAGGAGGCCCTGAGTCAAGTAAAGTGTAATTATCACTCTTTCTCCTAAATTAGTGAATTATTCTTTGTATGAGGAAAATTATGAAAGATATGGAAGTTCAAGAGCAAGCATTTAGGCTCAGAACCTTTAAAATTAAATGGTTAAAATACAAAAGAAAAGGAAAACAAGTGGAGGCCATGGTTACCTTGCTAGACTTCTGGGTCAGGATGACATTTTAAGCACAGCTTTGAACTTCACACACACACACACACACACACACACACACCCTTCCCTGTGCAGTATCTTGCTTTTAGTTTCCAGCTTTATTAAAAATAAATTTAAATTTGACAGAATAAGATAAGCGATATACCCATCACTTAGATGTAGTAAATGTTAACATTTTGCCTTAACTGCAAAACCGTACGTATTTTTGTGTCCCAGTATACATTTACTGATGAAGCATTTGAAACTGGGTAAGATATCATGACATTTAGCCAATAACAATATCAGCATACGTCTCCTAAGCTAAGAAAAATCTCTTATATATCCTCAATACCTTTATCATACCCAGAAACATTATCAAATATACCGATAATGCTCAAACTTCCCAAACTGAGCCACAAATTCACTTGTAGTTAGCGTTTTCAAACTAGAATCCAATCAAGGATTATGCACTGTATTTAGTTGTTTTACCTCTTTTGCTAATTTTATACCAGAATAAAACAAAGCACAGACTGTGCTTTTTTATCCCCATGACACTGGTGTGTCAAAGAGTCTCAAACAACAGCTATATAAAATTACCACATTCCTGATTTATTGTATCTCATAGCACTGTTTAACACATACCTGTGTCTCCTGTACTCCTTATGTATTGGTAATCTGAACAAACATCTTGATTACACACAGATAAAACATTTGCGGTAAGGGTGCTTCAAAGGCAGTGCTGTTACCTCACATTGCATTACCTCACAAGGCACACAATGTCAAGCTGTCCACTATCAGTGAGGCGTAGTTTCATGATGACAGTTTTATTTGAAAGGGCGCTTCACCCATTATAAAAGGCAAATATCTGTAGGGTGGTACTTAGGTCTCGTCCAAATATTCTATTTCCTAAAAAGCTTTTATCTAATGGTTCCAAAATTCATTGATAATTCTTTCCTGAACCAATTATTTCAGGATATCAAAATGGTGACTTCTACTGGTATCATTCCTTCTACACTTATTAGCTGGGAATCTTCTGCAATACTCACAGGGCTCGTCCTTTAAAAAGCAATATAATAAGGAGATTTTGGGCTGAGATGATGGGGTCTTCTAAATATACAATCATGTAATCTGCAAATAGAGACAATTTGACTTCCTCTTTTCCTAATTTAATATCCTTTATTTCTTTTTCTTGCCTGATTGCTCTGACTAGAACTTCCAATACTATGTTGAATAGGAGTGGTGAGAGAGGTCACCCTTGTCTAGTGCCAGTTTTCAAAGGGAATGGTTCCAGTTTTTGCCCATTCAGTATGATATTGGCTGTGGGCTTGTCATAGATAGCTTTTATAGAGATACGTTCCATCGATACTTAGTTTATTGAGAGTTTTTAGCACAAAGAGCTATTGAATTTTGTCACAGGCCTTCTCTACATCTATTGAAATAATCATGTGGTTTTTGTCTTTGGTTCTGTTTATGTAATTGATTACATTTATAGATTTGCATATATTGCACCAGCCTTGCATCCCCAGTATGAAGCCTACTTGACTGTGATGGATAAATTTTTTGATGTGCTGTTGCATTCGGTTTGCCAGTGTTTTAGTGAAGATTTTTGTATACAAAAATTAACTCCAGTTGGATTAAAGACTTAAACATAAGACCTAACACCAACAAAACCCCAGAAGAAAACATAAGCAATATCATTCAGGACATAGGCATAAGCAAGGACTTCATGACTAAAACACCAAAGGCAATGGCAACAAAAGCCAAAATAGACAAACGGGACCTAATCAAACTCCAGAGCTTCTGCACAGCAAAAGAAACAATCAATAGAGTGAACCAGCAACCAACAGAATGGGAAAAAATTTTTGCAAGCTATCCATCTGACAAAGGGCTAATATCCAGAATCTACAAAGAACTAAAACAAATTTACAAGAAAAAAACAACCCCATCAAAAAGTGGGCAAAGGATATGAACAGGTGCTTTTCAAAAGAAGACATTTATGTGACCAACAAACATGAAAAAATGCTCATCATCACTGGTCATTAGAAAAATGCAAATCAAAACCACATTGAGATACCATCTCATGCCAGTTAGAATGGTGATCATTAAAAAATCTGGAGACAACAGATGCTGGAGAGGATGTGGAGAAAAAGGAACACTTATACACTGTTGGTGGGAGTGTAAATTAATGCAACCATTGTAGAAGACAGTGTGGCAATTCCTCAAGGGCCTAGAAATCAAAATTCCATTTGACCCAGCAATCCCATTACTCGGTATATACCCAAAGGATTATAAATCATTCTATTTTAAAGACATGTGCACACGTATGTTCATTGCAGCACTATTCATAATAGCAAAGACTTGGAACCAACCCAAATGCCCATCAATGATAGACTTGATAAAGAAAATGTGACACATGTACACCATGGAATACTATGCAGCCATAAAAAAGGATGAGTTCATGTCTTTTGCAGGGACATGGATGAATCTGGAAACCATCATTCTCAGCAAACTGACACAAGAACAGAAAACCAAACACTGCATGTTCTCACTCATAAGTGGGTGTTGAACAATGAGAACAATTGGACACAGGGCGGGCAAAATAACACACGGGGATCTGTTGAGGGGTGGGGGGCTTGGGGAACAATAGCAGGGAGTGGGAAGGCTAGGAAAGGATAACATTAGGAGAAATACCTAATGTAGGTGACAGGGGGATGGAGGCAGCAAACCACCATGGCATGTGTATACCTATGTAACAATCCTGCAAGATCTGCACATATACCCCAGAACTTAAAGCATAATAAAGAAAAAAGCAATATAATAGTCATTTGGGCTATTCACCAATATTCTGATGTTTGG